>WNWK01009898.1:21078-73579 GCA_009830355.1 Cherax destructor | reverse complement strand
GTTATTAGCTTTTTTAGTTTATCACTAAAATTTTGGATTTTTGTATGAGGCATCTGGTAAATGGCCCCATTGTTATAGGAGTCTTAAGTTTTTGCAGAAAAATTAGCAAAATATATTCCCCCTTATTCATCACTATAGCAAGTGGTGTTACAACAGGATATTTCATTAGAGTAATAAATTGAAATCCCCCCAACTTGGTGTGGTCTGCGGTTTTGGATTGCTGTGTATCCTGGTAGTGAGTAGATATCTTTTTATCCTGCTTAAGCCAAGTTTCAGAAGAACAATACATGTGAAGGTTGTCTTTGGGGGAATCAGTGAGTGCAAGGAGGTCATCATAGTGTTTGCTTAAGAACCCAGATGTTGTAGTTAAGAACTGTTATTTAAGACACAAAGTGTGACAATAGTCCATCTGGCAAAAGTTTACATTTGGTTTGGTCTACATCTGGTGGTGGTGATTTAACCTGTCAAATATACATATAACCCAGCCAGAGCCGGGTGGTAAACATCCAAAGAGTCTGTTTATTTTATTGTAAGCATCATGGACATGTGGCTCCCCCTGCATGATAGAATGATGATAGATGGACTGCCCTTGGTGTAAAAATCTCCCTCAGTCTTAAATCAAAAAAATTTCCCAGTTGAAGTTTTTTTCTATTATTGTTCATAAACTGCCAACTGAAAACCCCAAGATAAATATACCCCTTTTTTTGGTGGGGGGTTCCTTCTCCGAGGACTGGAAGTCGGGCTTGATAGGGCGTACACTGCCCAGTGGCCCTATAAACCTTAACAACAACAACAACACTTGTTGTTCCTGTGTCCCTTTTGATGAAGTAAACAATAAACAGAGTTAGTGCATACTTTTAAAAAACCGGGAGTTCCTTCTGGCTCCCTTTTTTGGATCTGCGTGGAGCATTTGATTCTGCATCCCACACAGCGTTTTTTTCCCCCAGCTCGCATGGGGCTGGCGGGGAGCCCCCTCCGTTGGATCGCAATTTTTTACAAGGGCAAACCCTTTCCCGGGTTGCATTAGGTGGCACGATGTCCTCACCCCGTCCTATATCCCGGGGGAAATTGCCCCAGGGATCCGTTCTTAGTCCTCCCCTTTTTTTCTGTTTTAAATGTCGGATCTCCCTTCCATACAGGGCGTGCATACCCTGGCGTATGCAGATGAGGGACCCATGTACGGTGCCACTACTTTGCTGGGCTGCAAAAAAAAAAACTTCAACTTCCCAATTGCATAACATCATGGGCTGCCACCGGGGGTTTTGGAGGTTAGTGTTGCCAAGTCCTGGCTCATGTTTTACTAGACGACGCCTCTCTACTCTTCCTTTCTGTTTCATTGGGTCGAACCCTCCCTTTGGTCTCTTCTCATAGATGGTTGGGTGCCCTTTTGGATCATCCTCTTGACGTGGGGGAAAACATAATAGCCCCCCCCTCTCATGTGCACCCAGCCGCACTCCATGCGCCGGATCTCTGGCACTAAGTGAGGGCGGACCCGAGACCTCCATTTTAAAAATTTTATACAGCTATGGTTCGCAGCAAACTCCCCCTATGTGAGTGAGGGGGCTCCTTTTTCCCTCCTCTCTTCCCCCGCCGGGGTTTGGCCATCCGCAGTATGCTGGGGGCGTTCCCCTCTACTCCCATTGCAGCCTTGGAAGCAGAGTCTGGGATAGTCCCCCTCTCGTCAATGAGAATGGCAAGGAACTGCTTATGGCTCCATCATATGGCCTCTCTGCCTTGTACTCACCCATGCTGCCTCTCCTCACGAGTGTGGGAGGCAGCCTCCGTCCCCCCACGTTTGGTTCAGCCTTCCTTTGTGGCCAGGGCCCAACATTCCTTGACCTACCTTTCACTCCCTGCACCAGTGGTGACTCCCTCCCCTCTTCACTCCCCGGTCTTTCCCTGGATGGACCTGACACAGTACATCCACCTGGATTGGCCTTCTAGGAACAGGAAACTCCCCCAGATAGCTGCAATTCTCTTTGAAGAGTTTCGTGCTGTCACATATGGTTCTTCCTTCTCCATCTACACGGACGGCTCAGCACGAAATTCCCCCCCTTCTACTTCTTCTGCTGCATTCTTTGCTGATCTTTCTGTGTCAAACCTGGCGGTTAGACCCCACTTACTCGGTCCTAGCAGGAGAGCTCTTCGTCATTCATCAGGCCTTGGTTTTTGTCCTTGCTCACCTCCCTCCTCAGCCTTTGGTTCTCTTCTCTGATTTCCAATCTTCGCTAGCACTTTTGTGTTCTGACCGTCCACGGTCCCTTCGCGTCCTTGTCCGATAGACGCAGTCTCTTATCCTACGTTTTTTGCGAAGTCCAGGTTGGAGCATCTTCCTTCAGTGGGTACCTGCCCATGTTGGCATTCGGCGCAATGAAGTGGCCGATCGTGCAGCCTCCCTCGCACATGCACTTCCTACCCTTACCTATCTTGCACTGGGCCGCAGTGATTTCACAAGGACTGTTTGGAAGGAAATCCGTCATTTGTGGCAAAAGTAACTGGTACGCTCCCTCTCTACTTCGGCACTGAGTTCTGTCCGATCTTTCAATGGCCCCTGCCCTTGGGCTCGCCATCCCAATCGCTCAGTGGATGTTGCACTGACTCGCCTCCGGGTTGGGTACTCACGACTGGTGGCTCATCTACACCGCCTTCGAATGATGGACTCTCCGTACTGCCCGTGGTGTCTCTCACAGCCTGAGACGGTGGAACACTTCCTACTGTGGTGCCCGCGTTATCACTCTGCATGGACTGTTCTCCGTGCCGCCTTGCACACGTTTGGGGTGCAATCTTTAACCCTACCTCTCCTTCTTAATGGGGAAAGGTTTGATCCTCCAGACCGTCAGGAAATATTGGCCTGTAACTGCACATTCTTGCTGGCTTCAGGACTCATTAAGGACATATAATACGCAGTTATTAGTCTAACATCCTTCCACTTTGATCGAGGTTCCTTCTCCGAGCGTTGGACGACAGGGCTCGATACGGCGTATGCTGTCAGTGGCCCTATAAAACAACAACAACAACAACAACACTTGTTGTCCCTGGTGGCTGTGATAAAGAACATAAGAACATAAGAAAAGAGTAACACTGCAGCAGGCCTGTTGGTCCATACTAGGCAGGTCCTCCACAATCCATCCCACCAACAGAACACTCGCCCAACCCAATCTTCAATGCCACCCAAAAAACAAGCCCTGACAAATCCATTTACTCAACATAAACAATAAACAGTGTCTAACACAGGTGAGTGACACCTACCTTTATTACAATACAACATTCATGTGTTAGATGATACATAGAGAGAGTTTGAGCCATGAAATATAGTGTATTAAGGCGACGAGGCGCCAGACATGATCATGTCTGTGTCTTGTTGAGTGTGTGAGGTGTTAGGTGCTCAGGTGTTGTGTGTGTGAGGTGTTAGGTGCTCAGGTGTTGTGTGTGTGAGGTGTTAGGTGCTCAGGTGTTGAGTGTATGAGGTGTTAGGTGCTCAGGTGTTGAGTGCGTGAGGTGCTCAGGTGTTGAGTGTGTGAGGTGTTAGGTGATTAGGTGTTGAGTGTGTTATGTGATTAGGTGTTGAGTGTGTGAGGTGTTAGGTGCTCGGGGAGCGGCAAGTGTTAGGCGGTGAGGCAGCAGCAGGTGTTATGTGGTGAGGCAGCAGCAGGTGTTAGGTGGTGAGGCAGCAGCAGCAGGTGTTAAGTGGTCAGGCAGCAGCAGCAGGTGTTAGGTGGTGAGGCAGCAGCAGGTGTTAGGTGGTGAGGCAGCAGCAGGTATTAGGTGGTGAGGCAGCAGCAGGTGTTAGGTGATCAGGCAGCAGCAGCAGCAGGTGTTAAGTGGTGAGGCAGCAGCAGCAGGTGTTAGGTGATGAGGCAGCAGCAGGTGTTAGGTGGTGAGGCAGCAGCAGGTGTTAGGTGGTCAGGCAGCAGGTGTTAAGTGGTCAGGCAGCAGCAGCAGGTGTTAGGTGGTGAGGCAGCAGCAGGTGTTAGGTGGTGAGGCAGCAGCAGGTATTAGGTGGTGAGGCAGCAGCAGGTGTTAGGTGGTCAGGCAGCATCAGCAGGTGTTAAGTGGTCAGGCAGCAGCAGCAGGTGTTAGGTGATGAGGCAGCAGCAGGTGTTAGGTGGTGAGGCAGCAGCAGCAGGTGTTAGGTGGTGAGGCAGCAGCAGCAGGTGTTAGGTGGTGAGGCAGAAGCAGCAGGTGTTAGGTGGTGAGGCAGCAGCAGCAGGTGTTAGGTGGTGAGGCAGCAGCAGCAGCAGGTGTTAGGTGGTGAGGCAGCAGCAGCAGGTGTTAGGTGGTGAGGCAGCAGCAGCAGGTGTTAAGTGGTCAGGCAGCAGCAGCAGGTGTTAGGTGGTGAGGCAGCAGCAGGTGTTAGGTGGTGAGGCAGCAGCAGGTGTTAGGTGGTGAGGCAGCAGCAGGTGTTAGGTGGTGAGGCAGCAGCAGCAGGTGTTAAGTGGTCAGGCAGCAGCAGCAGGTGTTAGGTGGTGAGGCAGCAGCAGGTGTTAGGTGGTGAGGCAGCAGCAGCAGGTGTTAGGTGGTGAGGCAGCTGCAGCAGGTGTTAGGTGGTGAGGCAGCAGCAGCAGGTGTTAGGTGGTGAGGCAGCAGCAGCAGGTGTTAGGTGGTGAGGCAGCAGCAGCGGTGTTAGGTGGTGAGGCAGCAGCGCAGGTGTTAGGTGGTGAGGCAGCAGCCAGGTGTTAGGTGGTGAGGCAGCAGCAGCAGGTGTTAGGTGGTGAGGCAGCAGCAGCAGGTGTTAGGTGGTGAGGCAGCAGCAGCAGGTGTTAGGTGGTGAGGCAGCAGCAGCAGGTGTTAGGTGGTGAGGCAGCAGCAGCAGCAGGTGTTAGGTGGTGAGGCAGCAGCAGCAGGTGTTAGGTGGTGAGGCAGCAGCAGCAGGTGTTAGGTGGTGAGGCAGCAGCGGTTTAAGTTAGTAAGTTTTAAGGTTTATGTTACATAATAAACAATATTGTTGGCAGAACAGTCATATACAAGGTTCATTATTTAACCAAGAATAACCCAATAAGTTAGTAAGTTTATTTAGCTACACATAAATTATCATACATAGTAACATGTACATTAATCACCAGAGTAACACAAAAAACTCAAAGTGACTTAATTGTGCTCCTCGTAATATCTTATTATTTAAACCTTAAAACAACAAAGTAACTCAACTGTGTGAAAATCACTTACAATAAAGTAAGATATATTAGGAATAAGGGAGGCCCGTGGCTGGCAAGGGTGGAAACATTGGGCGTGTTTCCTTACACCTGTTGTCCCGTTCATCTAGCAAGCAAGTAGGTACCTGGGTGTTAGTGGACTGGTGTGGGTTGCATCCTGTGGGACAAGATTGAGGACAACAATGGAAATAAGACAGACAGTCCCTTGATGACACACTGACTTTCTTGGGTTATCCTGGGTGGCTGACCCTCTGGATTTAAAAATCCGAACAAAATCTTATCTTAAGTTAAACAGAATTATTTACATTACCATTAAAGAGAGGATCATATTACAGTAATAGTTAGTTATTTATATTATGTTCAGTTTAATATCTTTATTATGCACCCCATACCCATCCTGTGTCGGTAGTCAAAAGATTACAGAGGTACATAATGGGTCCAGGGACTGGACCCCTAAGTTTTGATAGCTGAACAAGGTAATGAACTCATATTATGGTAACTAATAATTTACATAGGCTCATAGATACATTTGATATTCTTAATTGTAACAGAAATACATTTAAACTGAATATATTAGGTTACCATATTAACAATATGGTACCATATTGCTACCATATTAACAATATAAGAATAATTTTCCTGCTATTCATATTCCTTATTCATTAGATTTTCTTTATATAATGAATGGCTTTAACATGAGTAGGCATCCCATTATTTTCCTTTAAGTCTATTCTTTAATTTCTTTTTAGTTATGTTAATGTCCACTGTTATGTACATATGAAAATGTTTATTTCCTTGCAAAGCTTACAGTGTGTGGTTTACATATTATAAAATATAAATTGCAAAGAAAACCACTAGCATGTCTAGGCATTTGGCCAGACTAATACTAATTCTTACTCTATACTGGCACACTTTATGGAGCACTACATTTTAATATACAGTGGACCCCCGCCTAACGAACACCCCGGAAATCGTACAGTTATGTAAGTATACAGTCATCCCTCGGTTTTCGGTTTTAATCCGTTCCAGATGGATCGGCTAAAACCAAAATCGGCGAAAACCAAAACTATTTTCCCCATAAGAAATAATAGAAAATCAATTAATCCGTTTCAGAAACCCAGAAGTTTGGAAAAAAAATTTTTTGGGGCCTTAAAGATAGATTTACATGTGGCACTTACCCTTACTGAAGACTGATGTTGTTGGATGGAAGAGAGATAAGAGGGGAGAGGGTAGAAACCCTAATTTTTGGAAGGGGAATCCCCCTCCATAAGGACTCTAGGTACCAAGTCCTCATCTGGGGTCACTTCCTTCTTTGTCTTTTAATCCCACTAGGACCAGCTGTGATTCACTGCACACCTGTGGAACTAAATATCTCTCCAGAGAGCTCTGTATCTGGCGGCTCTTTAAAATGTCCCTAAAATGGGACATGGAATTGTCATTGTAAAAGTAGCCAGCACGGATTGCAACATCTTTGTCAGGGTGATGTTCCTCCACAAATGATTGCACCCTACTCCACATTGCACAAATCTCCTTAATCTCTGAAGAAGGCACCTTACATCTTTCTTCCTCCACTGAAGCAATTTCCTCAGATCTGTTTTGTTGTTGTTGCAGCTCAAGCTCTTGCAGCTCTTCAGTGGTTAGATCTTCATTGTGGTCCTCCACCAACTCTTCCACATCCTCTCCATTCACATCCAACCCCATAGAAGTCCCCAATTCCACAATACTTTCCACAACTTCCATTGGCTCATCAGGGTTAGCTTCAAACCCTTCAAAATCCCTCTCTGGGACACAATCTGGCCACAACTTTCTCCAAGCAGAGTTCATCATCCTGGAGGTCACTCCCTGCCAAGCTTTATCTATAAGGCCTATGCAATGGAAGATATCGAAGTGAGCCTTCCAGAACTCTTTTAGGGTCAATCTAGTGTCTGAGGTTACATCAAAGCACCTTTGAAACATTGCTTTGGTGTACAGTTTTTTAAAGTTTGCAATGACCTGCTGGTCCATGGGCTGGAGGAGAGGAGTGGTGTTAGGAGGCAAGAACTTCACTTTTACAAATCTGAATTCCTTAGGCATTTGGTCTTCCAAGTCTTGAGGATGACCAGGAGCATTGTCCATTACCAGGAGGCACTTAAGTGGCAATTTATTCTCCAATAGATATTTCTTCACACTGGGGCCAAACACTTGATTAAACCATTCCAGGAAAATTTCCCTAGTGACCCATGCCTTAGCATTAGACTTCCAAAACACACACAATTTACTCTTGTCAACACTGTATTTGTTGAACACTCTGGGATTTTCAGAGTGATACACGAGTAAAGGCTTCACTTTTAAATCCCCACTAGCGTTCCCACATAACATAAGAGTTAGCCTGTCTTTCATAGGCTTGTGTCCTGACATTGCCTTTTCCTCCTGCGTGATGTAGGTCCTCCTTGGCATTTTCTTCCAAAAGAGGCCTGTTTCGTCACAATTAAACACTTGTTGGGGTTTAAATTCTTCTGCCTCTACATATTCTTTAAACTCACGCACAAATTTTTCAGCCCCATCTTTATCTGAACTGGCACCCTCACCATGCCTTACAACACTGTGTATGCCACTTCGCTTCTTGAAGTTTTCGAACCAGCCTTTGCTGGCCTTAAATTCATAAACCTCAACACTGGTTCCAGGCATTTTCTTTACAAGATCGGCATGCAACAGCCTTGCTTTTTCACATATGATGGATTGCACAACACTATCACCCGCTAGCAGTTTTTGGTTTATCCACACCAATAACAATTTCTCCATATTTTCCATTGTTTGTGATCTCTGTTTCGTTATCGTATTCATCCCTTTCGCAACATTAGCTTCCGTGATTTAATTTCTCTTTGCCACAATGGAACTGATGGTTGATGGGTTTTTCTTGTATATCCTGGCGAGCTCGGCAATACGTACACCACTATCATATTTTTCTATTATTTCTTTCTTCATTTCTACAGTGTTCCTCACTTTCTTTACCAAAGAACTGGCACTAGGAGCTTTCTTTGGGCCCATGGTAGCTTATTTAGTAGTCACACACAATAATCAAGGGCCAAAAACAATGAATTGTTAATAAATGTTTTGTATAAACTCCTGGGGTGATGTTCACTCAAGCATAAACAATGCTAGACTGCGTGACAATGTGCGTGGGAGGTGCGTGGGTGGCGGGCCTACGGCCTTTGTATGTGCGCGGCACTGGTGGACAGGTCCCATACGGTCGGCGAAAACTAAAACAATCGGCGAAAACTAAGACAAATTTTCCCTGAAAAAAGTCGGCGAAAACCAAAATCGGCGAAAACTGGGACAAGCGAAAACCAAGGGATGACTGTATTAAGACCATTAAGACTACAAATATTTTAAGGTAAGTAATGAGTATGCGTGTCATAAGAGGCGACTAAAATGTCGGGAGCAAGGGGCTAGTAACCCCTTCTCCTGTATATATTACTAAATGTAAAAGGAGAAACTTTCGTTTTTCCTTTTGGGCCACCCTGCCTCGGTGGGAAATGGCCGACGTGTTGAAAGAAAGAAGAAGTAATGAGTGTACTGTATATGCATTTTATCGCTCTAGGGCACTTTAAATGCCTAGTATATAATGTAATGTTCACTCGAGGAGAAACAAAGCCAGACTGACTCACGACGGCTTCGCGGGGAGGCGTGCAGGTGCAGGCAGGTCTGGTACACGGTACGAAACACAGGGCACAGTGCAAAACTCGGGACAAAATTTACATGAAAAAACAATTCTAAACTTGAAAAGTACTATACTCAGAGCGTACGAAACTTGGGGTTCCACTGAATTAACAAAAAATATTTTTTTTAGAGATTAAATATAGATTTACATACAGAAAACAATGACAAATAAATATAAATCACTAATAAAATGTATAAAAGAACATTTAACATCACACTTACCTTTATTAAAGACTCTTGTTGGCATATGGCAGATGGGGAGGAGGGGACAGGGAAGCAAGTTTATTGCTTAGAGACAGGACAAAATTCTTCAATATGATGCTAATATCAACTCTACAGCTTATTTATCTATCACAATTCATCTAATGACATAATAAACAATATTAATAATATAGAAACATGATATATACTCTAGAATGAATAAAATATGTCATTACATATGAGGAGTGGTGGTAGTGTTGTTGTTGGGTTTATAAGGGCCACTGACAGCATAAGCCGTACATATACTGCTGGTGGTGGAGGCAGCAGAGGCCACCACCACTATTCACACTGAAACAATATACATAATTTATAAATAAGAAACATTTATACTTTATAAATAAGAAATATTTACACTTTATAAATAAGAAATATTTAAACTTTATAAATAAGAAATATTTACACTTGGAGAAGATGCTTGCAGTATGCAGCATATGTTGTCAGTGGCCCTATATCCCTCCAACAACATTGGAGGAGTTAGTTTCGTGTCGTCCTTTTTCTATTGCTTAATCGCTTAACTTACTTGCTACACTGTTAATGCTACACTTTATCGCTGGCTGGCGCTATAGCCTTTATCGACTCCTGCTGCTTTAGTATTGCACATATCGTAGAATCACTGAATCATTGAAGAAGGCACATTCTCCCCTCTCTCTTCCTCCTCCACTTTCATATTTTTCTATGATTTTTTTCTTTAATTCAATCGTGTTTCTCACCTTCTTTACCAAAGGGCTGGCACTAGAAGTTTTCTTTGGGCCCATGGTGGCTTATTTAGCAGTTGCAAGCACAAAACACACTAGATTATTGCAAAATGTTTTGTATGAATGCAGGTTGTGATACTCACTCGCCGAGAAATAATGCCAGACTGATGCTGAATGCGTCTGTGGCTGGCTCTATGTGTGAAGGGCCACTGGGACACATTCTGTACCACCGCCGAAATCCAAGGGAAAACACGAAAACCAAGGCTATATTTTGACGAAAAAAGTTGCCAATAACCAAAATTAATGATAACCAAGACTCACGAAAACCAAGGGTCCACTGTATACCTATGTGTCACAACAGGTTCCAACAGGCTTGCGGCAGTGTGTTTCTTGCCACACTCACAGTCTCACTGCCCTTCATTATTGTTCCAGAAGTCATAGAAGGTGGTTGTGCTGTGCAAGTTTATATTTTGAGGTGAAAGGTAGGTGATTTTCTTAGCCAAACACTTTTTAAACTTATAATAAATATTCACTAAGCAAGCTATTGATGTGCATGTGAGACATATTATATTAATTTTATTTTCTTACTGAATGATATAAATACTTCTGCTTAGCTGTCATGCTCTGTATTATAATGATAAATTAATGAATAAATTTTCTGTTTATCTTCTAATTGTTTGTCGTTTTCTTCTTTCAGATGCCTCGTACTTCTGTGAATAGGGCAGACAATTTCTGCTACATTTGTGGTGAGGTGACCTTTGCATCACAGAAGCACCATATAACTGCTATGGTTAGAAAGGCATATCACCTATATTTTGGATGCAAGATTGGTGACCAGGATAAGAACTGGGCTCCACACATATGCTGCAACAATTGTGCTACTAACCTTCACCAATGGTTGAATAGGAAGAGGAAAGGAATGCCTTTTGCTGTGCCAATGACATGGCAGGAGCCAACATACCATACCAACAACTGTTATTTCTGCATGGTACCTCCAGTACAAAAGGACTTGTCAAAGGAAAAAAAGGGGTCCATTGAATATCCAAACATTCCATCAGCTATTCGCCAAGTTCCACATGGAGAAGGTCTACCTGTTCCTGATGCACCAACTTCTTCAGATGAAGAAAGTGGTGAGGAGAAAGATGAGAAGGATGACAGTGCTGGATTACAGTGACCGAAACTTTGATGAAGCACACTCCTCTAGGCCACGTCTCTTAACAAAAGGGGAACTCCATGACCTTGTCAGGCATCTGCAACTACCCAAAAACATGGCAGAGCTGCTAGGCTCTCGTCTTCAACAGTGGAATCTCCTAGCAGCTGATGTGAAGATTTCAAAATTTTGTGACCGTCAACAGCAGTTCAACGATTTCTTCGTAATGGAAGGTGCTTTAGTGGCTTGCAACAATATTAATGGTCTGATGGAAGCACTTGGCATTGACTACAAACCCAGTCACTGGAGGCTGTTCATAGACTCATCAAAAACAAGTCTGAAAGGTGTCTTGCTGCATAACAGCAATAGTAAACTATCAGTTCCTGTGGGCTATGCACCACATATGAAAGAAACTTATGAGAATATAAAGCATATGTTGCAATGCATGAAATATGATGAACATCAATGGCAGCTCTGTGGTGACTTAAAGATTGTTGCTTTTGTGATGGGCTTGCAGGGCGGATACACCAAGTACTGCTGCTTTCTATGTGAATGGGACAGCTGTGCAAGAGGTTCCCACTACATCAGGAAAGACTGGCCACCTCGTCAATCATTGGAGCCTGGGATGAAAAATGTTCAACATCCACCTCTCATTGAACCAAATAAAATTTTGCTACCACCACCACTACACATAAAACTGGGGCTTGTAAAAAGCTATGGACAAATCCAGTCAGGGATTCAAATATTTAACATCAAAATTTCCCTCACTGAGTGACGCTAAGATAAGAGAGGGAGTCATCAAAGCTTACAAGAACATGGGATGTAACGTGTCACTTAAAATCCACTTTTTGGACTCACAGTTAGTGATGAACATGGTGAAAGGTTTCACCAAGATATTTCAAACATGGAAAAATGGTACCAGGGCAAATGGGGCACAAGGATGCTTCCAGACTATTGTTGGAAATTGGCAAGAGATGACTCTTCAGCCCACTATAAGTGTCAAGCAAAAAGGCAGAGAGTAGGTATGGATTCAAGTTTAACCCTTTGACTGTTGGAGGCCCCTCTCTGAAACTGTCATTCTATGTCGGGAAATATTCGAAAAAAAATAAAATTATTTTTTCTTATCAAAATGTTAAGATTATTTTTCTGATTGTTTAAATCCCCCCAAAAAAATTTTGCGATCAGTACTTACCGAGATATAGAGGCGTAAAGTTGGCAAAAAATGAGCCGCATATGGCAACAGCGGCGAATGCCGCTCACCCGGTAAACTTTGGTTTACTTCCTTTCGTAGGTTTCTTGTTTTTTTCACTATTTTATTTTTTAACGTAACTTATGTGGCCTGTGAGACCAAAGTAAGGTGCAATGTATATATATACACTCTTATGCAACACAATAATCGCACAAACATTAGTATCATTATATTGTTTACAAAACTTGTTTACACCAACCAACAATAAAAAAAATTGTTTATTACTATTGTTCTATAATATATATACACATATACAGTGGTACCTCGGTTTACGATGGTCCCCAAACTCGCCCTTTTATGTAAGTTTATTTTTTTAAATGCTTTTGTAAGTGTATTTTTGGGGGTCTAAAAGTACTAGTCTATTTTACATTATTCCTTTTGGAGATAAATTCGTTTGGTAATGGCACTTGAACAGCATTCTGGAACGAAAAAATATTGTTAACCGAGGTACCACTGTATAATGACTGGACACTTTCCATCAACTGCAATTAGCACTTCAAAGCTCCAAGCTATGTGTGTGTGTGTGTGGACATCTAAATTTGCTGAGTCAGGGTAAGGCATCTGTCAAAATGACATATTATACCATTACTCACCACCCACACTGCCTGTCAACACAAAAGGGGACACATGTCTTCTTCCCCACAACCTCCTTCCTTTCCTTCATACCTACCTTCCTTTCTTCCTTCATTCCTTCCTTTCTTACATATCTCCTTCCTTCCTTCCTCTCATCTCTTCCTTCCTGCCTTCCTTCATTCCTTCCTTTATTTCTTCCTTCCTTTCTTACTTCTTTTGTTCCTTCCTTCCTCTCATCTCTTCCTTCCTTCCTTTCTCTTTCTTTCTTAATTCCTTCCTTCTTCCTTCCTTACTTCTTCTTTCCTTCCTTCCTCTCATCTCTTCTTTCCTTCCTTCCTTCCTCTCATCTCTTCCTTCTTTCCTTTCTTTCTTTCTTCCTTCCTTCTGGTATCCTGGGCATTTCTTTCGGTCACAAACTCCTCAAAACAATGAAATTTATCTTCAGAGACACTTCCATCTGTGTTAGAGCTATCATTGAGGAAGAGAAGAGTCCCAGATGCGCCAAGGAGTCAGATAATTTTTACCGCTAGGCATGCTGAACAAGTACTGAAATGGCGTTCCCACAATGCACCACTGGCTGCCCAATTTTTTTTATACTGCGCACACTGACCACACAGACCCATTCTCTCACATGTAGGCCTACCAGCTTTCTCCTGATTGATTTGAGGCCACTAGAATTTATGCGTCTAAATACAGTGGACCCTCGGTTAACGAATACCCCGGAAATCGTACAGTTATGTAAGTATAATATTTTAAGTGCATGTGGAAGTATATTTTTGGGGGTCTGAAATAGACTAACCTACGTGATATTTTTTCTTAAGGGAGTAAATTCGTTCGGTAATAGTGCTTGAGCAGACTTCAGGAGTAAAGTTTTTACGAAGCTCGGGGGTCCACTGTACGTCCGAAACATTGGCTCTTAAGACGTATACGTATATACGACCGAAACAGTCAAAGGGTTAAAACATACTGACACGTATTGTTTACCTGGAGTTTACCTGGAGAGAATTCCAGGGGTAAACGCCCCTGCGGCCTGGTCTGTGACCAGGCCTCATTGTACGTTATAATAAAATATTACATGTCTCGTATCTTTAAACCTATAGCCAATAAGCATTTTTCAAGGTGATATTTGGATTCAGGACATGAAAATACAGTGGACCCCCGAGTAACGAACAAAATTCATTCCAGAAGCCTGCTCAAATGCCATTACCGAACGAATTTACTCCCTTAAGAAATAATGTCAAGTAGGTTAGTCCATTTCAGACCCCCAAAAATACACTTACAATATTATACTTACATAACTGTACGATTTACGGGGTGTTCGTAACTCGGGGGTCCACTGTACATAGGAATTAACTAATCTCATTTAAGAAGCATACAACTTTTCAAAAATTGTTGACCAGTGTTATTAGCCTTTGCAGGTTGGTCCCGGTGAGCAATAAATTTGGGCCTAGATATGAGAGAATGGGTCTATGCGGTAAGTGTGCACCATATAAAAAAAATCTTAAAGCACCGTGTTTTTGGTTTAAAACAGTGATTTTGCGGTGTTTTCTTGTATGGTTTTTATGGTTGTATTCTTCGTTTCATTTAAAAGAATGGAAGATATATTACAGAAACAGATATGATTTTGATTAGTTTCAGGACTGAAAGTAGCTTGAAACTGAGCTCAAAATAGCGGAAATGTTCGATTTTTGTCGATATTCCAGAGTACACAAATTACGTCATTTGTCCAATACACATCCAACTGGTTGGTTTAATATACATTCACAAATTTGCTGACATTATTTATACAATTATTACAATAATGCAGTATTCTGTATAACAGTAAATCTTCTATTTTTCATGTGAATAAAAATTCAAAATGGAAAGCAAGTGTAATATAGAAGAGGCCTGAGGATATGACTAATGAAGAGAAGAAATGTTGTTTTAGTGCCAGGAATGTCTAAACTGTTTATTCTGGACCCTATTTTGAAATTGGCTATTTTTTAGTTTTGTGTGAAATTGGAAAAATTATTGATTTCTAATCACTTTATTAGGTAGTTGAAATAGGTAAATGAGCAGGTTCTTGTACTCAGTTGATAGAATAGAAGGAATACTAGCAAAATAGCTGTGAGTTTGGTCAACTGCAATAATGAAATTGGCCGAAAATAGGGCTCAAATTGGGCGAAATCGCCAATGCATAAATATTGCTGAGACCAATAAATTTGCGAGAGCGTAATTCTGTAATTTTTCAATCAAATTTCATACTTTTGGTTTCATTACCTTCGGAAAAAGATTCTCTATCATTTCATAAGAAAAAAATTCTTTTTTTAAATTCTCTAACCCTGAGAGTAAGTTTCAGATTAGGGGTTCCAACTCTGAAATGATTAAGAAAATTTGTGTGCTCACAGGTTCCCAATTAAGCTGCATACTAAGATAACATCTTATTGGAATGAAAAAAAAAATGTTGCCTGAACCCAATGAACGAAGAGGTGCCATTAGAGAAGACTGCATTAATATACAGTGGACCCTCGAGTAACGAACACCCCGGAAATCGTACAATTATGTAAGTACAGAATGCTGCTCAAGTGCCATTACCGAACGAATTTACTTCCTTAAGAAATAATGTCATGTAGGTTAGTCTATTTCAAACCCCCAAAAATAGACTTGCAACAGCACTTACGAAAATACACTTACATAAATGTTCGAGTTTGGAGATGCACGAAAACCGAGGGACCACTGTATAATATTGTAAGTGCTTGTGGAAGTGTATTTTTGGGGGTCTGAAATAGACTAACCTACGTGACATTATTATGAGCAGGCTTCTGAAATGAAGTTTTTTCGTTACTCGGGGGTCCACTGTACAGTGGTCCCTCGACTAACGGTCTTAACCCATTCCAGGAGCTAGACCTCAACACGAAAAATTCGTAATTCAAAACCTTATTTCCCATAAGAAATACTGTAATGTAAATACAATTAATCCGTTCCAGACATCCAAAAATATTCACAAAAAAATAATTTTGTAAAGATTAACTATACTTTTACATTCACAAAACAATTATAAATATATATAAAGTAGTGTAATAAATTTATAATTAAACATTTAAAATAACATTTACTTACCTTTATTGAAGAAAGTTGCTGGCATCTGGAAGATAGGGAGGAGGACAGGGGGAGGGGTTTGTGTTTGGAAGGGGAATCCCCACTCCCTGCCTTCCTGCTACACTCCCTGCATGCCTGCTACACTCCCTGCATGCCTGCTACACTCCCTGCATGCCTGCTACACTCCCTGCATGCCTGCTACACTCCCTGCATGAATGCTACACTCCCTGCATGCCTGCTACACTCCCTGCATGCCTGCTACACTCCCTGCATGAATGCTACACTCCCTGCATGAATGCTACACTCCCTGCATGAATGCTACACTCCCTGCATGAATGCTACACTCCCTGCATGAATGCTACACTCCCTGCATGCCTGCTATACTCCCTGCATGCCTGCTACACTCCCTGCATGCCTGCTACACTCCCTGCATGCCTGCTACACTCCCTGCATGCCTGCTACACTCCCTGCATGAATGCTACACTCCTGCATGAATCCTACACTCCCTGCATGAATGCTACACTCCCTGCATGAATGCTACACTCCCTGCATGCTTGCTACACTCCCTGCATGAATGCTACACTCCCTGCATGAATGCTACACTCCTGCATGAATGCTACACTCCCTGCATGAATGCTACACTCCCTGCATGCCTGCTACACTCCCTGCATGCCTGCTACACTCCCTGCATGCCTGCTACACTCCCTGCATGAATGCTACACTCCCTGCATGAATGCTACACTCCCTGCATGAATGCTACACTCCCTGCATGAATGCTACACTTCATGCATGCCTGCTACACTCCCTGCATGAATGCTACACTCCCTGCATGAATGCTACACTCCTTGCATGAATGCTACACTCCCTGCATGCCTGCTACACTCCCTGCATGCCTGCTACACTCCCTGCATGCCTGCTACACTCCCTGCATGCCTGCTACACTCCCTGCATGAATGCTACACTCCCTGCATGCCTGCTACACTCCCTGCATGCCTGCTACACTCCCTGCATGAATGCTACACTCCCTGCATGAATGCTACCACTGGGGTGCCACTAGGAAGCTTCTTTGGACCCATGGTGACTTATTTCACAGTGACAATCACTAAACCACCAATAAACACAACAAATGTATTGTGAATGTTTGAAAGAGCGCGCTGGGTATTGTTCACTCGTGTAAACAACGCTAGACTGGCGTCCTGCGCTGCGAGGCACGCAAGCGCAGGCAGGCGGACAGGTCTGGTACGGACCGCTACACAAGTAAAAACCGCTACACGAGAAAAATATTGACCGTAAAAAGCAACCTTTACACGAAAAAACTGTTATTTGGACAGACCGTTACTCGGGGTTCTACTGTACAGTGTTCATCACACCTCAAACTTGTCATAGGTGATACTGAAATAAGATAACATGTCAGTCCATCCTGGATCATTATCAAAGTACAAGTGACCTGTTCTAGCCTGTTCTTGATGCACTTTTGCCTCAGGCTATTGAAATATATGATAAGAGGAACTAAAGGAATTAAAACATTACTGAAAATTTAATATCTATTATGGATCAGAAGGATCCTCACTCCCACAACTTGGTCTCAGGCCAGGCTTCCTAAACTAAAAAAAAAAAATGCAGCATCACATGAATAAGAACTGTTAAGAAAGAGAAAGGAAGGCAAAGATAGATGTACAGTGAATGCGAGTAGAAGTCTATAAAAGTTATCTATCATTATACATGCTCATGAGATACAAAAAGACTAGCAACCTTGGCAGAGTGCAAAACATTTAACAGGTTTCTGCATCAAAATCATAAGATGATGGTAATAGTTCCTTTGATGGTTGCTATCTACCAACCTACTACAGTGGTACCTCGAGTTACGATGGTCCCCAAAATCGCCCTTTTATGTAAGTTTATTTTTTTAAATGCTTATGTAAGTATATTTTTGGGGGTGTAAAAGGACTAATCTATTTTACATTATTCCTTATGGGGATAAATTCGTTTGGTAATGGCACTTGAACAGCATTCTCGAACGAAAAAATATCGTAACTCGAGGTACCACTGTACTCTTCTTACCATCTCTGTTAAGACCTTCCTTTTTTCCTCTTTCACAGGCACCAAAGTGCTAGTGTGAACAGTCATAATGAATATTTGTACTGGGGAAAATGATTACATATCTTGGAAATTTTGTTTTGCTGTATGACCAACATGACCTTAGCACTTATTTTTAATACAGTATAATAAAAATAAATGGAAATACTGTATGCCTACCATAGAGATGTCAGAACAATCGAGAAGACGGTCCTTCA
This sequence comes from Cherax destructor, assembly GCA_009830355.1. Lineage (NCBI taxonomy): Eukaryota > Metazoa > Arthropoda > Malacostraca > Decapoda > Parastacidae > Cherax > Cherax destructor. The sequence goes on along the minus strand of WNWK01009898.1, from coordinate 55,427 downwards.
AGGTATAGGCGGCACCATGAGAAATGAGACAATCCCTCTCCATTTCTCCAAACCTGATTGCCCCTCCTCTTTTACGACCTTGCACTGGCTGCCGAGTTACTAAGTCAACAGCACCAGTGGCTCGAACCTAACAAATTAATAAGTAGAAAAACCTATGGTTAAAAATAAAAAAAAAAATCACATTAATATTTGTTACCATTATCTCATATCTGAGTTAAGCCATTACAACTTTATTTCTGTAAAATGATAATATTTAATAAAGTACTGTGCTTTTCACTCAAGTAATGTATTATAAACACATCTATCTTATCTTAACCCTTTCAGTGGCCATCACTTAGAACAATGTCATTGAGGCCAGGGTCACTGATGTAGTTCTACATCATGAGCTTAGCTCACTCAGATAGGCTATGAGTGGTAAATTTTGGTGTAGATATGAGAGAATGGATCTGTGCAAAGAGTTTGCACAGTATAAAAAAATGCAAAACTCTTTGACAGTGGTTTAAAATGGCAACACTGAGGTGATTTCTTGGATGTTTTTTATGGTTTTATTGGCTATTTGTAGGTAGGTATCATTTGACAGAATGGAAGGCATATTACAGAAATCGACATTATTTTGGTTGGTTTCAGAACCAGAAGTAGCTTGAAACCGAACTCAAAATAGCGGAAATATCTGATTTGTTTCCAATATTCCTGAGGACAGGTAAGGCCCCCATACACCCCCACTTTGCTTTATGGGTTTTTAATAGGTCTGATTCAATTACTGGGACACTGTAAACCATGACCAATTATTACTAGCTATTTTTCATTATCCAAGAAACAAGAGTAAATCTATTTTTGTGTGATTATGGAAGGCAAGTGTAATATAGGAGAGGCCTTGCGATGTGATTAATGAACAGAAGAAATGTTGTTTCAGTGCCAGGAATGTCAAAAAAAATTATTTTGAACTCTATTTTTATTTTTTTTATTAACACATTGGCCATTTTTAATAATAATAATAATAATAATAATAATAATAATATTTATTTAGACATGGTACAATGATACATAGGTAGACATGATACATAGGTATAAATGAGATGTACATGCCAAAAGCACCTAATATGCTGTGCACTGCGAGCATTCTTAGGACTATTTAATGGTAGACTACATGGTAAAAAAATTATGGTTGATAATTTATAAAATAAGTATAATTGTGTATCTAAGTTATAAAGAAGAAACACTTTCATTATCATTCACTCCATCACTGTCTTCCCAGAGACATGCCTACACTACAGTTAAAAACTGCAACATATCAACACCCTCTATTTTTAAATTGGTATTTTTTTAATTTTGTGTAAAACTGGCCAAATTACCGACTTCTGGGCACTTTATAGGATAGCTGAGATAGCTGAATGGGCAATCAATTTCTTGTGCTCACTGTGCACTTTAGAGGATAGTTGAAATAGCTGAATGGCTAATTTCTTGTGCTTAATCAATAGAATGAAAGGCATATTAGCGAAATAGCTAAGAATTTGGTCAATTCAAGCAATGGAATTGGTTTAAGATAGGACTCAAAGTTGGCAAAATTGCCGATGTGAAAATTGCATCTAGAATGCTAACTTTGCTCCTGTGTAATTCAGTTAAGCTTTCCATCAAATTTTGTATTTTTGGTATAATTACCTTCAGAAAAGATTCTCTACCATTTCATAAGAAAAAACAATTAAAAAAAAGTTGACACTGAGAGCAATATTAATTTCAGGGGTCTGGAGAGTGAAAGGGTTAATGACAGTAGTTTCATCACCTGAAAAATGGACAGGTGCATAATTGTATGGGTGTTTTCTGACACTAAAGTTTTCATCTTACTTTCTAGACCAATGCTATCACACCAACATGGATAGTATTGCAAGGCAACGACAGGGGAGGGAGGGGGGTAAAAAATGATGCTGCAACATCATTCTCCCCTATGTTCCCCTGTGGTTGCCTTGCATTGTTGATCACTAGTTTGTGATTGTTGCAACATGAAAATTATTGTAAACACATGGGACACATCTTTTTTACTTAGCAAAGATGGACACTTCATTTAACTTACGTAGACAGTGATTATGTGTGAATGATGGTGAAAGTGTTTCTTTCTTTTTCGGGGTCACCCGTCTCAGTGGGAGACGGCCGACATGTTGGAAAAAAAAGATTAAAATAAAAAATAATTTATGTTGAGTATATTTGAAGCTGACACATAGGCTCTCAATGGTAAGTGAAACAATACGGTACTCTTCTGTTAAGAGTGCTGTATTGTTCAACCTTCTTTATATATCTTGCCTCCACAAGGGAGGTGCCTTGATGCCAGTGAGGGGCTCTTGATCCAAGGAATTGAATTTAATCTCCCGAATGCCTCTCATTCCCCAGGTTTTATAAGACCCCTGCAGGTTTAGTCCTCCCCATGATTAAAATGAAAATGAAAATTAATATCTTCATTTTCATTTTATTTTCTCAATATGGGTTTATTTATGCCATTGTTCAGTGTTTAATACACTTTTATGTTTGGATATTACAAGTGCTTTACTGTTTATAATAATGAGTATTATATTCACGGGAAAGTGCTGAACTTAAAGAGATCACGTACCACTGGGAAATAGGAGGTACAGTATTTAAGTTCAACCACTGAACAGGTCATCTTGTAACAATACTTCAGGCTGTCGACTTCCCTGATTAAAACCAACAGCAGCAGTAACTAACCAACCTGCCATTTATCAGCTGTCATGTGTCGCAAACGTTGGTAGTAAATAATGCCTTCAAATATTTCCACTTCCAGCATGCGGCCATCTACACCACTATACAAGACATCTTCACCATAGTAATTGAAGCCACCTGGCCAAAAAAAAATTATTATTTATTATTAAAAAAATTACTATTACAGTGGACCCCCGAGTAACGAACAAAATTCATTCCAGAAGCCTGCTCAAGTGCCATTACCGAACGAATTTACTCCCTTAAGAAATAATGTCAAGTAGGTTAGTCCATTTCAGACCCCCAAAAATACACTTACAAAAGCACTTACAATATTATACTTACATAATTGTACGATTTCCAGGGTGTTCGTAACTCGGGGGTCCACTGTATTATTATTAAACAAAATTTTAAACATGATTTTCACAAAAATTTAATTCTTAATTTAGGTACAAAAATAACATAACAGATATACTTAGAATAAATTAGGAAAGCAATGTTCATAATCACAAAGGTATTACTTAACTATTTTCAAAAGTTACCTTTCTCCAATATTTTTCCAAAGTAATTAACAGCAGGGTTTTCGTCGGAAAACTCAAATGGTGTCGAGTCAAATGATTTACCAAACTCCGCTGCTGACTTGCCAGCAACAAGCTCTAACAGCTTCCCTGGAAGTAAAATTTAAATTTTTGGGCCACTCTTCCTACCAAGGCAGAGTGGAATAATCACTTAAATGTAAAAACCTGATTAATCACTTAAATGTAAAAACCTGTTATGAATAATACATACTAAGCTAACTGTTTCTATAACATTTACATTATAATGACCACGTAAACTGTAACTGCAATGCAATTAATTGTTTTAAATTGTTATCTCACTCAATTAGTTGCATTGCTACAATTAATAAATTATAATGTTCAACTTATATTCAAATTTTATAACTTAGATACACAATTATACTTATTTTATAAATTATCAACCATAATTTTTTACCATGTAGTCTACTATTAAATAGTCCTAAGAATGCCCGCAATGCACAGCATATTAGGGGCTTTTGGCATGTACATCTCATTTATACCTATGTATCATGTCTACCTATGTATCATTGTACCATGTCTAAATAAACTATTAGTATTATTATTAAGTGCACAAACATGATAACTCAAATGACCCACTGAACTGCAACATCCCACCCTTCTCAAGTTCAGCATGCATACAGTGTACTTCCCACCACCAAAACTCAAGACCAGCTACCCAGTTTCCCTCAAATCCCTTTGTATGTTAAATTGTTCACACTTCATCTGCATATCAAGCCATAAAAACCACTTCACTGTGAGCTAACATGCTCACACATGCTAAATGGATACTAACATTCAAAGCCTCCTTTATTCCCTTCTTCTGACAATTCCAGGGATGACCACCCTAACCCTCCTTCAATCCATCCTAGATTTATATATCACCTTGGTCATTGTATTTTGTTTTATCCTCTCTCAATACCCAAACCACCTCAACAACGACAAAGGCAGAAAAAGCCCAAAAAAAGAAAGAAACATTCACCATGACAGTGCCTGCACTCTGAAAGAGGGGCAGTGTGGCATGCAAAGAGTACATTACATTTATTCGGCGTATGTACACACTCCCATATAGGCTGCCTCCCAACAAGCGAACCAGGTGCTAAGGGTTTAACGATCTTGCGGGGCCCCATCGTTAAATCAGTACCCTGGTTCATTGACCAATCACAAGGTGGGTCGGACAATTGCTGAGATGTGGTATCACTCACAGTCAGCTCTTGCCAGACTCATACAGCTGCTGGTTGTTCACGGTTCTCTCTCTCTCTCTGGCTGTTGTGTTGCCTTGATTACCATGGTAACTTATATTCCAAACTCTTGTACATAGTGTACATTAAGGATATATACCTACATTCATACTTGGTGAAGGAAAATACAATTTAAAGACTACTACTGTGTTTATTTTCGCTCCAAGTCCCATTACGATCAGGTTTACAGGCCTTAATTACCTGAGTGCGTAATAGATGGGGATATGGCAGTTTGGAGGGGCATCTGAGCTGTAGTGTCAGTACGCCTCTGATAAGATGGTGATGCAGTAATGGTGAAAAAAAGCAATTATGATGCACATATTTATCATTCTTGAAACAGTAATGTGAGTATGTAGCACAAATTGCGTCCAAGGAAAGCACTAACCTGCTGTCATACGGGAAGGAATACCATGAGGGTTGAAGATGATGTCTGGTATTATGCCCCGTTCAGAAAAAGGGAGATCTTCAGCAGGATACAAGCGACTCATAATGCCTTTCTGACCACTACGGCTGGCAAATTTGTCTCCTATACTGGGATTTCTCTGCAAAAAATAACAAAAAATCTGCTCTAGAAGTCTAAAGTTCTTTAGATTAGCCCCACAATTTTAATTAATATTTTTAAAAATCTAGGTAGTAAGTTGGTAGACAGCAACCGCACAGGGAGGTACCAACGTCTGCCAAGTGAGTGTGAAACGGAAGCCTGTAAATATTTACATGATGGTAGGATTGTTGGTGTCTTTTTTCTGTCTCATAAACAAGCATGATTTAAGGAATGTCTTGCTACTTCTACTTACACTTAGGTCAAACTACACATGCATGTACAAGCATATATACAGTGGTACCTCGAGTTACGATGGTCCCCAAAATCGCCCTTTTATGTAAGTTTATTTTTTTAAATGCTTTTGTAAGTATATTTTTGGGGGTGTAAAAGGACTAGTCTATTTTACATTATTCCTTATGGGGATAAATTCGTTTGGTAATGGCACTTGAACAGCATTCTCGAACGAAAAAATATCGTAACTCGAGGTACCACTGTATACACACCCCTCTGGGTTTTCTTTTATTTTCTTACTAGCTCTTGTTATTGTCTATTTCTGCTTATCTCCATGGGGAAGTGGAACAGAATTCTTCTTCTGTAAGCCATGCGTGTCATAAGAGGCAAATAAAATGCCGGGAGCAAGGGGCTAGTAACCCCTTCTCCTGTATATATTACTAAATTTAAAAGGAGAAACTTTTGTTTTCCCTTTTGGGCCAAGCTGCCTTGGTGGGATATGGCCAGTTTGTTGAGAGAAGATTTTTAAAAATATACTAGTAAAAAATAGATGTGCAAAATCAAGAGTAAGTGAAAGAATGGACAAAGCATTTTCAACAAATTTTGCTGAAAAAAAAAATTTAGATACATAAGAGATACATATGAGTAGTGGGGGGTTGAAGAGAGTTATGATAGTTTTAAAAATGCAGTATTAGAATGTGGGGGCAGAAGTTTGTGGCTATAGGAGGGTGGGTGCAGGAGGAAAGAGGAGTGAGTGGTGGAATGAAGAAGTAAAGGGTGTGATAAAAGAGAAAAAGATAGCTTATGAAAGGTTTTTACAAGACAGAAGTGTTAATAGAAGAGCAGAGTATATGGAGAGTAAAAGAAAGGTGAAGAGAGTGGTGAGAGAGTGAAAAAGAAGAGCAGATGAAAGAATGGGAGAGGCTCTGTCAAGAAATTTTGCTGAAAACAAGAAAAAATTTTGGAGTGAGATAAACAAGGTAAGAAAGGATAGGGAACAAATGGATTTGTCAGTTAAAAACAGAGTAGGGGAGTTAGTAGATGGGGAGCTGGAGGTATTGGTTAGATGGCGGGAATATTTTGAGGAACTTTTAAATATCGATGAAAAAAGGGAGGCAGTAATTTCATGTACTGACCAGGGAGGTACAACATCGTTTAGGAGTGAAGAAGAGCAGGATGTGAGTGTGGGGGAGGTGCGTGAGGCATTACGTAGAGTGAAAGGGGGTAAAGCAGCTGGAACTGACGGGATCATGACAGAAATGTTAAAAGCAGGAGGGGATATAGTGCTGGAGTGGTTGGTATTTTTGTTTAATAAATGTATGAAAGAGGGGAAGGTGCCTAGGGATTGCCAGAGAGCATGTATAGTTCCTTTATATAAAGGGAACTGGGATAAAAGAGAGTGTAAAAATTATAGGGGAATAAGTTTACTGAGTATACCAGGTAAAGTGTATGGCAGGGTTATTATTGAAAGAATTAGAGGTAAGACAGAGAGTAGGATTGCAGATGAGCAAGGAGGCTTTAGAGTGGGTAGGGGATGTGTAGATCAAGTGTTTACAGCAAAGCATATATGTGAACAGTATTTAGATAAAGGTAGAGAAGTTTTTATTGCATTTATGGATTTAGAAAAGGCATATGATAGAGTGGATAGGGGAGCAATGTGGCAAATGTTGCAAGTGTATGGAATAGGTAGTAAGTTACTGAAGGCTGTAAAGAGTTTTTATGAGGATAGTGAGGCTCAGGTTAGGGTGTGTAGGAGAGAGGGAGATTACTTCCCAGGAAAAGTAGGTCTTAGACAGGGATGTGTAATGTCACCATGGTTGTTTAATATATTTATAGATGGGGTTGTGAAAGAAGTAAATGCTAGGGTGTTGGGGAGAGGGGTGGGATTAAATTATGGAGAATTAAATGCAAAATGGGAGTTGACACAGTTACTTTTTGCTGATGATACTGTGCTTATTGGAGATTCTAAAGAAAAGTTGCAAAGGTTAGTGGACGAGTTTGGGAGAGTGTGTAAAGGTAGAAAGTTAAAAGTGAACATAGATAAGAGTAAGGTGATGAGGGTATCAAACGATTTAAATAAAGAAAAATTGGATATCACATTGGAGAGAGGGATTATGGAAGAAGTAAATGTTTTCAGATATTTGGGAGTTGACGTGTCAGCGGATGGGTTTATGAAGGATGAGGTTAACCATAGAATTGATGAAGGAAAAAGGTGAGTGGTGCATTGAGGTATCTGTGGAGACAAAAACGTTATCCATGGAGGCAAAGAAGGGGAAAGTACGAAAGTATAGTGGTACCAACACTCTTATATGGGTGTGAAGCATGGGTTTCAAATGCTGCAGCGAGGAGGAGGCTGGACGCAGTGGAGATGTCCTGTCTAAGGGCAATGTGTGGTGTAAATATTATGCAGAAAATTCGGAATGTGGAAATTAGGAGAAGGTGTGGAGTTACTAAAAGTATTTGTCAGAGGGCTGAAGAGGGGTTGTTGAGGTGGTTTGGTCATTTAGAGAGAATGGATCAAAGTAGAATGACTTGGAGAGCGTATAAATCTGTAGGGGAAGGAAGGCGGGGTAGGGGTCGTCCTAGAAAAGGTTGGAGGGAAGGGGTAAAGGAGGTATTGTGGGCGAGGGGCTTGGACTTCCAGCAAGCATGTGTGAGCGTGTTGGATAGGAGTGAATGGAGACGAATGGTTTTTGGGACATGACGATCTGTTGGAGTGTGAGCAGGGTAACATTTTGTGAAGGGATTCAGGGAAACCAGTTAATTGATTTAGTTGGACTTGAGTCCTGGAAATGGGAATTACAATGCCTGCACTTTAAAGGAGGGGTCTGGGATAGTGACAGCTGGGAGGGACTATTCTCAGCTGTCGTATCTGAGCTCCTCTGCAAAGACAGTGATTATGTATGAGTGGTGAAAGTGTTGAATGATGATGAAAGTATTTTCTTTTTGGGGATTTTCTTTCTTTTTGGGTCACTCTGCCTCAGTGGGAGACTGCCGACTTGTTAAAAAAAAAAAAAAAAAAGAGGAAACCAAGGCTGTAAATGTATATTAGTCTGACAAGGACTGAAAATGTTATGATGTTTACTGGTAATATGGAAATAACTGTAGCAATGTAAGTGACAAGGAGATAATATCTGAAGAAATATTACCTATAGACTTTCCACCTCACCCTCCTTCCCCAACGACACTTAACCCTTTCACTGTCGGTGTCGTATTAGAACGGCTTTCAAGCCAGTGTTGGTGCCGTATTAATACTACGCCAAAATTCTAGCGCTTCAAATCTGGCGGGAGAAAGCTGGTAGACCTACATGTGAGAGAATGGGTCTGCGTGGTCATTATGCTCAGTATAAAAAAAAATCCTGCAGCACGCAGTGCATAATGAGGGAAAAAAAAACTGACCGTGTTTTTGGTTTAAAATGGCAACTTTGAGGTGTATTTTCGTATGGTATTTATGGTTGTATTCTTGTTTTCTTGGTCTCATTTGATAGAATGGAAGATATATTACAGAAATAGAGATGATTTTGATTAGTTTCACGATGAAAAGTACCTTCAAATTAAGCTCAAAAGTAGCGAAAATGTTTGATTTTTGCTGATGTTCAAGAGTAAACAAATGATGTCACCATCTAATACGTGCCCAACTGGCCAATCGAATATGCAGTCACGAATGAGTTGACATTATTTATGCAATTATTACAATAATGCAGTAGTCTGCATAACAGTAAATCTTATATTTTTTGTGTAAATAAAAATTCAAAATGGAAAGCAAACGTAATATAAGAGGGGCCTGAAGACGTGACTAATGAACAGAGAAAATGTTATTTTAGTGCAAGGAATGTCTACATTGTTTATTCTGGACCCTATTTTGAAATTGGCATCTTTTTGAAATTTGGGTGAAATTGGCTAAATTGCCAATTTCTGACCACTTTATTGGGTAGTTGAAATAGGTAAATGGGCGGTTTCTTGTACTCAATCGATAGAATAGAACAAATGGAGTTCTAGCAATATAGCTATGAGATTGGTTGACTGGAACAATGGAATTGGCCGAAAATAGGACTCAAAGTGGGTGAAATTGCCGATGCGTATATATCGCCGAGACCGCTAACTTCGTGAGAGCGTAATTCCATAAGTTTTCCATGAAATTTCGTACTTTTGGTGTCATTACCATCAGGAAAAGATTCTCTATCATTTAATAAGAAATTTTTTTTTTTAAATTCTTCGATATTGAGAGCAAGTTTGTGAGCAAGAGTCTTGACAGTGAAAGGGTTAAAATATGCATATTGCTGTCTGTCTCCTCATGGCCTCACTTGTGAACTCTCCCAAACCTGACCTCAGGGTGTTTTTTAGCCTTATAAGGCCATATATCTGAATACTTTTGTATACTTAATAAAGTCCAGTCCTGGATGAGACATTCTAATAAAGGTTTCACTTCATATATAGTGTCTTTCTCACTACCTGTTGACTTTGCCATCATTTATCCATTTCAAGAACCTGTTGAATGTAGAGGACAAAATGGAAGCAGAAATTATGTTTTAACAAGGAGGAATGAGGTATTTAAGAAAGAATATACATCTAAAAGTGAATATGATTCTGATTTATCTAGTCACACACATGCCAACAGAGTCGCTCCCATGCATTCACTTCCTTCTTCCAATCTCATATGCAATCTTTCATTGCCTAGGTTTATTCTTTCCTTCATTATCTTAATCTTTTCTATATTCACTTTAAACTTAATACATTTATGTATTAATATTGGTAGAATTACTGACAATATGTTAAGTAAAAGGACACAAATGCAACTAATGAGACATTTTATTGTGGCAACGTTTCGCTCCCCAGGAGCTTTTTCAAGCCGTTACAAACAATATATGGACACAGAGGGTATATATATACTCTCAAAGTGAGGTGTAATACTAGTGGTGGTAGAAGTAGTAGTGATATAAGTTGTAGTAGTAGTAGTAATACAATAAGGTAGAACAATCAACTTGCACATGAGTAAAAGGTGATAAAAACAATTACTTGGGTAGTATTAAAACAGGTTAGACAAATATTTCTGTAGGAGGTTGGAAAAGAGAAGGCCTGTAGCAGTGTTCCACATCTGCGATGCGCTTGTGTGGTATTAGCAGGAGAGGCTATGTGATGGTAGGGTTTACTGTTTTCAGGAGGATTCTTGCTAAGACTTCAGAGATGGTGAAGCTGCCTTTATTTTGTTTAATTGTGTTAGAAACAGCGATAAGTGCTGATTCAAGGCACTTGCGTCTGCGGAAATCAGTTTCTTTGATTACTAATCGAGCGTCTTTGAATTTCATGAGATGATTGGTGGAATTTCGGTGTTGTACGCAGGCGTTGTTCAGGTTATCGTTCCTACATGCATTAATGTGTTCATTGAGGCATGTTTCGAGGTTTCTTGCCGTTTCGCCTACATAAATCCTGTCGCAGCCTCCACAGGGTATAGTGTAAACCCCCGCGTTGACTGGTTCATGGTGCTTGGATTTTGTCCTGGTTAGATCCTTTATAGAAAGACTGGAAGCGATGGCGACTCTGGTGTTAGATTTAGCAAGTACTTTAGAAATGTTCGATGCAACCTGGCTGTTGGGAAGAATTATAACTTTGTTTGGAGTGGTGTTGGTGCGTGGAGAATTAATGATCTGAAGAGCTCTCTTCTTGCAATCTTTGATGAAAAAGGAAGGAAATTGTAAATCAGTGAAGGTTTGGTGAATGTATGTACATTCCTCGTCAAGAAACTCAGGACTACAAATTCGGTAAGCTCTTAGGAAAAATCCGATGATGATGCCTCTTTTGGTCTTAGTATCTTGACTGGAATAAAAGTGTGTGAGATCATTTTTATTTGTAGGTTTCCGGTAAACTTGAAATCCTAGGTTGTTATCTACTTTGTGGATAAGGACGTCTAGAAAGGGCAGCTTGTCATTGGACTCTTCTTCTAGTGTAAACTGGATCGCCAGTTCAACTGCGTTGAGCCTTGCCTGAAGATTCCGTACACAAAACGTTTGGGAGTTATTACGAGGACGTCGTCCACGTAACGTAACCAAGTGATGCTTGAGGGGATGATGTTGGCGAAGTGTTCAGCCTCTAGGTGTTCCATATACAAGTTAGCTAAGACGGCACTGATGGGGGACCCCATTCCCATGCCGTATGTTTGTTTGTAGAGCCTGTTATTGAAAGAAAAACAGTTGAAATTAACACAGAGTTCAATAAGGTCAACAAAATCTCCGGGAGGTAGAGGAAGGTTAAGGTCCTGATTGACTTTACGTCGTAGAACATCGATGGCTTGTGTGGTAGGTACTTTAGTGAAGAGGGAAGTCACGTCCAAACTGCTTAGTTTCTTGTTACGGATGGAGAGGTTTCGGATACGGTTGAGAAGGTCGCCTGAATGTTTTAGATGAGCGGGGCTGATGGTCCCCAGAAGGCAGGAAAGATGTTTGGCAAGAACTCCGGCTAGTTTGTGTGGTGCACTGCAGATGTGGAACACTGCTACAGGCCTTCTCTTTTCCAACCTCCTACAGAAATATTTGTCTAACCTGTTTTAATACTACCCAAGTAATTGTTTTTATCACCTTTTACTCATGTGCAAGTTGATTGTTCTACTTTATTGTATTACTACTACTACTACAACTTATATCACTATTACTTCTAGCACCACTAGTATTACACCTCACTTTGAGAGTATATATATACCCTGTGTCCATATATTTGTAAAACGAAAGCCTGTATTTGTTTTACATGATAGTAGGATTGCTGGTGTCTTTTTTCTGTCTCATAAACATGCAAGATTTCAGGTATGTCTTGTTACTTCTACTTACACTTAGGTCACACTACACATTCATGTACAAGCATATGTATATACACACACCCCTCTGGGTTTTCTTCTATTTTCTTACTAGTTCTTGTTCTTATTTCCTCTTATCTCCATGGGGAAGTGGAACAGAATTCTTCCTCCGTAAGCCATGCGTGTCGTAAGAGGCGACTAAAATGCCGGGTGCAAGGGGCTAGTAACCCCTTCTCCTGTATATATTACTAAATGTAAAAGGAGAAACTTTCGTTTTTTCTTTTGGGCCACCCTGCTTCGGTGGGAAACGGCCGACGTGTTCAAAGAAGAAGAAGAAGTGTCCATATATTGTTTGTAACGGCTTGAAAAAGCTTCTGGAGAGCGAAACGTTGCCACAATAAAATGTCTCATTAGTTGCATTTGTGTCCTTTTACTTAACTTAATACATTTACACATTATACCCAATTATTCCACCAATCTTTGCAGCCTCTATTCCGAATCTTTGAAAAGCATAGTGTCATCAGCAAAGAGCAACTGTGACAACATCCACTTTATATCAAATTCATTATCTTTAAAGCCCACACCTCTTCTCAACACTGTAGTATTTACTTCTTTTACAACCCTTTCTATAAATATATTAAACCCTGGTGAAGCCATACATTTCGTTCTAAGGCTTACTTTCAATGGAAAACAAGTCTTTCTCTCTCCTATGACTTGCTTAAAGGTAACTCAGTTTTGAGGAGTGAAGAGAAAGAGATATTTAAAAAATACTGTTCTTACCAAAAGTGTCAGAAAAAAATAATGAAGTATTATTTTTTTTTTTTATTAACACATTGGCCGATTCCCACCAAGGCAGGGTGGCCCGAAAAAGAAAAACTTTCATCATCATTCACTCCATCACTGTCTTGCCAGAGGGGTGCTTTACACTACAGTTATAAAGCTGCAACATTAACACCCCTCCTTCAGAGTGCCGGCACTGTACTTCCCATCTCCAGAACTCAAGTCCGGCCTGCCGGTTTCCCTGAATCCCTTCATAAATGTTACTTTCCTCACACTCCAACAGCACGTCAAGTATTAAAAAATATTTGTCTCCATTCACTCCTATCAAATACGCTCACACATGCTTGCTGGAAGTCCAAGCCCCTCGCACACAAAACTTCCTTTACCCCCTCCCTCCAACCTTTCCTAGGCCGACCCCTACCCCGCCTTCCCTCCACTACAGATTTATACACTCTCGAAGTCACTCTGTCTCGTTCCATTCTCTCTACATGTCCAAACCACCTCAACAACCCCTCCTCAGCTCTCTGGACAATCGTTTTGGTAATCCCGCACCTCCTACTAATTTCTAAACTCCGAATTCTCTGCATTATATTCACACCACACATTGACCTCAGACATGACATCTCCACTGCCTCCAGCCTTCTCCTCGTTGCAACATTCATCACCCATGCTTCACACCCATATAAGAGCGTTGGTATAACTATACTCTCATACATTCCCCTCTTTACTTCCATGGATAAGGTTCTTTGTCTCCACAGACTCCGAAGTGCTCCACTCACCCTTTTCCCCTCATCAATTCTATGATTCACCTCATCCTTCATAGACCCATCCGCCGACATGTCCACTCCCAAATACAGTGGACCATCGGTTAACGAATACCCCGGAAATCGTGCAATTATGTAAGTATAATTTTGTAAGTTCTTGTGGAAGTGTATTTTTGGGGGTTTGAAATAGACTAACGTACGTGAAATTTTTCCTTAAGGGAGTAAATTCGTTCGGTAATGGCACTTGAGCAGACTTCAGGAGTGAAGTTTTTACGAAACTCGGGGGTCCACTGTATCTGAATACATTCACCTCCTCCATACTCTCTCCCTCCAATCTGATATCCAATCTTTCGTCACCTATTCTTTTTGTTATCCTCATCACCTTACTCTTTCCTATATTCACTTTCAATTTTCTTCTTTTACACACCCTACCAAATTCATCCACCAACCTCTGCAACTTCTCTTCAGAATCTCCCAAAAGCACAGTGTCATCAGCAAAAAGCAACTGTGACAACTCCCACTTTGTATTTGCTTCTTTATCTTTTAGCCCAACACCTCTTGCCAAGACCCTCGCATTCACTTCTCTTACAACCCCATCTATAAATATATTGAACAACCACGGTGACATCACACATCCTTGTCTAAGGCCCACTTTTACTGGGAAATAGTCCCCTTCCCTCCTACACACTCTAACCTGAGCCTCACTATCCTCATAAAAACTCTTCACTGCTTTCAGTAACCTTCCTCCTATTCCATACACCTGCAACATCTGCCACATTGCCCCCCTATCAACCCTATCATACGCCTTTTCCAAATCCATAAATGCCACAAAAACATCTTTACCCTTATCCAAATACTGTTCACCTATATGTTTCACTGTAAACACTTGGTCTACACACCCCCTACCTTTCCTAAAGCCCCCTTGTTCATCTGCTATCCTGCTTTCTGTCTTACTCTTAATTCTTTCAATAATAACTCTACCATACACTTTACCAGGTACACTCAACAGACTTATTCCCCTATAATTTTTGCACTCTCTTTTGTCCCCTTTGCCTTTATACAAAGGAACAATACACGCTCTCTCCCAATCCCTAGGTACCTTACCCTCTTCCATACATTTATTAAATAATAGCACCAACCACTCCAAAACTATATCCCCACCTGCTTTTAACATTTCTATCTTTATCCCATCAATCCCAGCTGCCTTACCCCCTTTCATTCTACCCACTGCCTCACGAACTTCCCTTACACCCACAACTGGCTCTTCCACACTCCTACAAGATGTTATTCCTCCTTGCCCTACACACGAAATTACAGCTTCCCTGTCTTCATCAACATTTAACAACTCCTCAAAATATTCTCTCCATCTTCCCGATACCTCTAACTCTCCATTTAATAACTCTCCTCTCCTATTTTTAACTGTCAAATCCATTTGTTCTCTAGGCTTCCTCAACTTATTAATCTCATTCCAAAACTTTTTCTTATTTTCAACAAAATTTGCTGATAACATCTCACCCACTCTCATCTGCTCTCTTTTTACATTGCTTCACCACTCTTTTAACCTCTCTTTTTCTCTCCATATACTCTTCCCTCCTTGCATCACTTCTACTTTGTAAAAACCTCTCATATGCTAACTTTTTCTCCCTTACTACTCTCTTTACATCATCATTCCACCAATCGCTCCTCTTCCCTCCCACACCCACTCGCCTGTAACCACAAACTTCTGCTGAACACTCTAACACTACATTTTTAAATCTACCCCATACATCTTCGACCCCATTGCCTACACTCTCACTAGCCCATCTATCCTCCAATAGTTGTTTATATCTTACCCTAACTGCCTCCTCTTTTAGTTTATAAACCTTCACCTCTCTCTTACTTACTGATTCTATTTTCCTTGTATCCCATCTACCTTTTACTCCCACTGTAGCTATAACTAAAAAGTGATCTGATATATCTGTGGCCCCTCTATAAACATGTACATCCTGAAGTCTACTCAACAGTCTTTTATCTACCAATACATAGACCAACAAACTACTGTCATTACGCCCTACATCATATCTTGTATACTTATTTATCCTCTTTTTCTTAAAATATGTATTACCTATAACTAAACCCCTTTCTATACAAAGTTCAATCAAAGGGCTCCCATTATCATTTACACCTGGCACCCCAAGATACTAAGATACTGAATAATGAAGTATTATTAAAAAAACAGCAAAACCAAAAAGGAGCCCCCTCTCTTTTTACTGGGAAAGATTTATACACAGAAATATACACTAGACCCTTATACACAAAAATAAAGAATTTTTTCTAACCAAACACTTAACTGAAAAATAACAAAAGAATATTTGTTTTTAAATGAATATGACAATAGCAATTAAAATCACTTAATGAAAAGTAAGTTTGTGTTCATAACCAGATTTTAACTGTAAATACAATAATAGTTTATATGAAATAATATCTGTCATTAATTCTTAAACAATGGGAATACTAATACACTAAATGATAAGAGTAAACAAGTAGTGAACACAATAACAGCATTACCAACCTTAATTCTTAACGTTATGCTGACTCGTTGACACTCCCCAGTATTGAGAGTGGCAGCCATGATGGAGTATTTATCCACAACACAGTCTTCACCTTTGTATGTTGTGACGTGAAAGCTTCTTTGGCGAAGATCATACACACTACATGAAGGTATCATCAAATAAAGTAAAAAAATAAGCCTCTGAGATCTCATATACAATGATGCTAAAATTTATAATATAATTCAGAGATAAGCATGGATCATTACTTCTTGAGTGATGTTTCAGTGATCAGTTCTAACAGACACAGTGCAGCACACTTATTTTATGAACTCCTAAAATGGCAAAATATATAAAATGTATGTCGGAGCCAAGAGAGGTTTAACCCTTTAACTGTCCCAAGGATATACATATGTTCTTACTGCTAGCGCTCCAAACGTAGATCAACATTTTATTTTTCCTTCCTCCAAATTTGGCACAATAGGCCTAGTATAACACTCAGTGTGTGCAGTATTAAAAAAAATCTGGGACCACTTAGTATCTTGCAGAAGTACCAGTTCAACTGAGTGCCAGCTAGAGCAAACTGTATGGCAAACCCCAGGGATTCACTAATGCCATGTTGTATTAACACTCTCTTTTTAAAAGGAAAGTGATGCTGACCCTGAGTTTAGTGGCTTTGAGATGGATGTGGCCACAAGTGCTCAAGGAAATATAAAAAACCTAGATAATGACCCATGATCAACATTTGTGCTGCATACTTTCAATTTTGATACCAGTGGTAGTGTCATCCTGCTAGAATGTCCTATAACCTATGACTTAAGTAAAGAGAAACAATTCTGTAACATGTGTAATACGTATTTGGCTGGCTGGCCTTGGCTGGCTGGCTTTGGCTGGCTGGCTTTGGCTGACTAGCTAGCTCTCCCTATCTCTGTCTCTACCTCTATCTCTGTCTGCTTGTCTTCGTCCCAGAGAGAGCTGCTCATAAACCAGAATCAAGGACTAAGTAAGTTTATTTAGGCACAGGTACACATAAGTACAGTTATCATACATAGTGTAAATTACAGTGGACCCCCACCTAACGAGCACCCCGGAAATCGTACAATTATGTAAGTATAATATTGTAAGTGCTTGTGGAAGTGTATTTTTGGGGGTCTGAAATAGACTAACCTACGTGACATTATTTCTTAAGGAAGTAAATTCATTCGGTAATGGCACTTAAGCAGGTTTCTGGAATGAATTTTGCTAGTTAGGCGGGGGTCCACTGTACCTAGGATAACCCAAAAAAGCCAGATAAAGCACTGGTTTGTTAATAGAGTTGTGGATAAGTGGAACAAACTCCCGAGTACCGTCATAGAAGCTAAAACGTTGTGTAGTTTTAAAAAAAGGTTAGATAAATACATGAGTGGGTGTGAGTTGGACCTGACTAGCTTGTGCTACTAGGTCTTATGCCGTGCTCCTTCCTTAAGTGGAAGTGACCTGACTACCTGGAGTTTACCTGGAGAGGGTTAACTCCAGGTAGTCAGGTCTAAGCCGGGGAGTGATGGACCTGCCTCGCATGGGTCAGTAGGCCTCCTGCAGTGTTCCTTCTTTCTTATGTTCTTAATATGTGTAAGAGCTGTTGCTTCATGAGTGGCTCTCTCTGAAACAGAGAGAGACAAGCAGAGAGAGAGAGAGAGAGAGAGACACACACAGGCAAACAGAGTGAGAGACAGGCAGACGACAAAGAGACAGAGACATATGAGCAGACAGAAATAAACAGTTAGACAGGCAGCTAGACAGACAGACAGATATGTTTATGTGTAACAGTGAGAAGAAATAAAATAACATGCCAAGGTTCACTGGGAGCAGTGCATGATCAGCAATACTGAGTGGCTGCACTGTCAGCAGTGTAGAGGTACACGTCTGACACCGTACTTAGGGGTTTCATACTCCGGCACTTCTAAAGACATTGCTAGGACCCATAAATAATTTTGCATATAATTCTAAACAATAGTATGTGACCAAGGCAGGTGAACAAGCTCACCTGTCAGTGTGTGTTTGTGTCTATTTGATTACTAATTCACTACCTAATATTACTGTCAGAACACAAGACTGGCTATAAAAATCACAAAAGCTACTATAAATTGAAATTATCAGAACATAAAAATTATGTAAATTAAAAAAAAACCCGAGAAAATAATGTATGTCAGCAACATTTCTGCAAGTGACATGACTCCATGTTGCCGTCAGGCGAGAATCCAGTGAAAACTTCGCCGCCTTATATCTTGATAAGTACTGGCTCAATTTTTTTTTTTGTCTTATTACACACAGAAATTGCCTTCTTTGTTTTAATTTTTTTTTCCAAAATATTTGGAGCACTAGCAGTGAAAACATAGATCAATGTTTGGACAGTTAAAGGGTTAAAAGACCTAACCCAATCATTTGTTGTGGAGTCACTCTCACTGACATGACAAAAATAAGACAATATATCTTACCAGTAATATGGATCACCATCAGTGAGCTGTGTTCCTGGGAAAGGAAGTCCATTACTGTCTAAAAATGATTTCTGTTGAAGTATCTCTGGATTTCTTCTGAATACATGAATAATCTGAAATTTTTTTTTATTAATTTGATATACAGTAACTGTCTATCAGCTCCATTATGCAAATATCTACCCATAATTCAGATAAGGATGATGAATGTTAAATCTCCTCCAGATCAATAACTGTTTGTAACTATCAACCTGTATGAATGAGTTAATCAAGGTAGCACTGAGGAAAACAAAAGGCAAACTACACCATCATTTGTCTGATACTGTACTCCATTTATTCAATCTGGAGAAAGCTAACAATGCAGGAATGCCCCGATACCTCAACACAGACTGAGTACCAATATTGTTCGAGATTTATTCCAGACCTCAAATTCACATCAGTGTTCTAACAATAAAAATTCAGTTTTAGGCTTTACATATGGTATCTTCCCCTCCCAGTTTATCTTTTTTACCAAATCATCATCTCATCTTTTTTTTTTTAACACACCAGCCATCTCCCACTGACAAAGGTGACCCAAAAAAGAAAACACTTTCACCATCACTGTCTTGGCAGAGGCGTGCCAATACTACAGTTCAGATGCCCTCCAGAGTGCAGGTGCTGTATTTCCCACCTCTAGGGCTCAAGTCTCGCTAACTGGTTTCATTGAATCCCATCATAAATGTTACCTTGTTCACATTCCAACAGCACATCAAATCATAAAAACCACTTGCCTCCACTCACTCCTATCTAACATACTCACACATGCCTGTTGGATGTCCAAGCCCCTCACATACAACACCTCCTTTGCCCCCCTCCTCCCTAGAACCTTTTGTAGGACAACCCCTACCCCTTCTTTCCTCGATTACAATTTATACATCCAATTTGTTTCATCTCTAAATGTTTAAACCACCAGAATAACCACTCCTCAATCTCTGGATAAACTTCTAGTAACACTCTAGTTAAATGTACGTTTATTAAACGTACGTTTATACAGGTTTAGGTAACCTAACCTATGAAGTTGTCACTACCAGATTGCCATGTAAACATCCTTTAACAAACTGTTCTCTACTGGGTTATTAAACTATTTGTAATTTATATTTAAGGTTCTCACAAAATGAAAGTGAGCATATAACCATATTCCTGTTGATATTTGTTATACAATAAAACAGTGCAATACAGTACCTCATTAGGATTTACTTTGAGCCTTTCCCGAAGCAAGGTCAGGTCTATAAACTCTGTCTTGTATATCTGACCATGTCCCAGGCCACGCTCCATTGAACATTTATTCAGAACCATTGCATCTTCCATATCATATCCCTAAATAAGAAACAATAAAGATATATTTTAATGCCATATAACAAGCCATAAATTTGATTTTAATTACAGTCATGGAGAGCACTCAACCTGTGAGGATTATTCAACATTACATTGGAGAAGTGAAAGACGTGGCAGAGAGTGAGAGGTAGAGGTGTTGATGTAAAGATCTTGGCAGACACAAGGAAGAATTTAGACTTGATAGATATTTTTTTTGTATCAGTTGAACGCTTCGGTCATAACCCTCGGCTTTTTAAATTCACAATTTTTTAAGTCCAAATACATGTATAGACCAGGTACTCAGAAATATCAAGAAAGGAAAAGGTCAAAGGTTCTGCACTTCTCCAAGCATTGTGGGCCAATTTGCTAAGCATTACAAAATTACCATTTAACTATTCAAAGTACAATATCTATATACTAAAAACTTTGAACCTATTTAAATTCAAGGCAATTAAAAGACTAATATTTTTATAAGAATTTACAAAACATAAACAACTCCTGATATATATTAACTAAACACTACTCACTTAATATGTAAAATCTTTTAGAAAGAGAAAAACATACATACAGTGTATGAAACTATGGCAACAACAGCATTGAAGCCCATACAGAAATCTTCCATGTTCATATCATCATAATGTGAGTTTCTGACCAAGGGTACTTGTGGATACTGCAGTCGATATACTTTCCCAGTAGTTTGACTTCTCCAGTTGTGGAATGGGGTCCCCATTGCTTGTTTACCCATCTACAAAATGTTCATGCATTACAGTTTTATATAAATATTTATAGCAGAGACAAATTTTTTATGTTAATTTGGCAGAAAAGGCCTTTGCTTTTTAGGCCTATCTTGGCAGTCTGGCTTATTTAGCAAAACATATACATACAGTCATCCCTTGGTTTTCGATTGTCTCAGTTTTCGCCGATTTTGGTTTTCGCTCACTTTTTTCGTGGAAAAATTGTCTCAGTTTTCACCGATGGTACAGAACCTGTACACCAGTGCCGCGCACATACAAAGGCCGTAGGCCCGCCACCCACGCACCACCCACTCACATTGTCACGCAGTCTAGCATTGTTTATGCTTGAGTGAACATCACCCCAGGAGTTCATACAAAACATTTATTAACAATTCATTGTTTTTGGCCCTTGATTACTGTGTGTGACTACTAAATAAGCTACCATGGGCCCAAAGAAAGCTCCTAGTGCCAGTTCTTTGGTAAAGAAAGTGAGGAACACCGTAGAAATGAAGAAAGAAATAATAGAAAAATATGACAGTGGTGTACGTATTGCCGAGCTCGCCAGGATATACAAGAAAAACCCATCAACCATCAGTTCCATTGTGGTGAAGAGAAAAGAAATCACGGAAGCTAATGTTGCGAAAGGGGTGAATACGATAACGAAACAGAGATCACAAACAATGGAAAATATGGAGAAATTGTTATTGGTGTGGATAAACCAAAAACTGCTAGCGGGTGATAGTGTTGTGCAATCCATCATATGTGAAAAAGCAAGGCTGTTGCATGCCGATCTTGTCAAGAAAATGACTGAAACCAGTGTTGATGTTGATGAATTTAAGGCCAGCAAAGGCTGGTTCGAAAACTTCAAGAAGCGAAGTGGCATACACAGTGTTGTAAGGCATGGTGAGGGTGCCAGTTCAGATAAACATGGGGCTGAAAAATTTGTGCGTGACTTTAAAGAATATGTAGAGGCAGAAGAATTCCAACCCTAACAAGTGTTTAATTGTGAAGAAAATGCCAAGGAGGACCTATATCACGCAGGAGGAAAAGGCAATGTCAGGACACAAGCCAATGAAAGACAGGCTAACTCTAATGTTGTGTGGTAATGCTAGTGGGGATTTCAAAGTGAAGCCTTTACTGGTGTATCACTCTGAAAATCCCAGTGTTCAAGAAATACAGTGTTGACAAGAGTAAATTGTGTGTGATGTGGAAGTCTAATGCTAAGGCATGGGTCACTAGGGAAATTTTCCTGGAATTGTTTAATCAAGTGTTTGGCCCCAGTGTGAAGAAATATCTATTGGACAATAAATTGCCACTTAAGTGCCTACTGGTAATGGACAATGCTCCTGCTCATCCTCGAGACTTGGAAGATCAAACGTCTAAGAATTTC
Organism: Cherax destructor; assembly: GCA_009830355.1. NCBI lineage: Eukaryota > Metazoa > Arthropoda > Malacostraca > Decapoda > Parastacidae > Cherax > Cherax destructor. Next base: position 33,332 of record WNWK01009898.1, on the reverse strand, counting down.
AAATTTGTAACAGTGAAGTTCTTGCCTCCTAACACCACTCCTCATCCAGCCCATGGACCAGCAGGTCATTGCAAACTTCAAAAAACTGTACACCAAAGCAATGTTTCAAAGGTGCTTTGATATGACCAATGACTCTGCATTGACCTTAAAAGAGTTCTGGAAGGATCACTTCAATGTCTTCCATTGCATAGGCCTTATAGATAAAGCTTGGCAGGGAGTGACTTCCAGGACGATGAACTCTACTTGGAGAAAGTTGTGGCCAGATTGTGTCCTCCAGAGGGATTTTGAAGGGTTTGGGGCTGACCCTGAGGAGCCTATGGAAGTTGTGGAAAGTATTGTGGCATTGGGGAATTGCATGGGGTTGGATGTGAGTAGCCAGGATGTGGAAGAGTTGGTGGAGGACCACAATGAAGATCTAACCACTGAAGAGCTGCAAGAGCTTGAGCTGCAACACCATCAAACCACAACTCAGGAAATTGCTTCAGTGGAGGAAGAGAGATGTAAGGTGCCTTCTTCAGAGATTAAGGAGATTTCTGGAATGTGGAGTAGGGTGCATTCATTTGTGGAGGAACATCACCCTGACAAAGATGTTGCAATCCGTCTCATCAACATGTTCAATGACAATCTCTTTTCCCATTTTAGTGACATTTTAAAGAGCCGCCAGACACAGAGCTCTCTGGACAGATATTTAGTGCCACACAAAGAAGGAAAGTGACCCCAGATGAGGACTTGGTACCTAGAGTCCTTATGGAGGGGGATTCCCCTTCCAAAAAATAGGGTCTCTTCCCTCTCCCCTCCTCCCTCTCTTCCATCCAGCACCATCAGTCTTCAGTAAAGGTAAGTGCCACATAGAGTTCATTCATTTGTGCATGTAAATCTATCTTTAAGGGCCCAAAATTTTTTTTTTCCAAACTTCTGGGTTTCTGGAACGGATTAATTGAATTTCCATTATTTCTTATGGGGAAAATAGTTTTGGTTTTTGCCGATTTTGGTTTTAGTTGATCCATCTGGAATGGATTAAACACGAAAACCAAGGGATGACTACGTGTGTATGACTGTAAGTATGTTTATGTATGTATGTATGTACTCACCTATATATGGTGGCAGGGGTCAAGTCATAACTCCATGCCCTGGTGTGAATGTGGGGGGGGGGAGCACACGAGTATTTTTTTTTAACACTGGCTGTCTCCCACCGAGGCAGGGTGACCTGAAACGCTTTCACCATCATTCACACTATCATTGTTTTGACAGAGGCGCTCAGATACAACAGTTCAGATGTCCCTCCAAACACCAAATTTCCCAAACCCCTCCTTTAGCCCTTTGACTTTCAGTCATATATATACGTCTTACGAGCCAGTGTTTTTGACATATTAATATGCAAAAATTCTAGCAGCTTCAAATCAAGTGGGAGAAAGCTGGTAGGCCCACATGTGAGAGAACGGGTTTGTGTGGTCAGTGTGTGCAGTATAAAAAAAATCCTGCACCACGCAGTGCATGAGAAAAAAAAATTCTGACCGTGTTTTTGGATTAAAACACCGAATTTGAGGTTTATTTTTGTATAGTATTTATGGTTGTATTCTCGTTTTCTTGGTCTCATTTGATAGAATGGAAGACATATTAAAGAAATAGAGATAATTTTGATTGGTTTCATGATGAAAAGAACTTTGAAATTGAGCTCAAAGTAGCGGAAATTTTTGATTTTTGCCGAACTTCAAGAGTAAACAAATGATGTCATTGTCCAATAAGTGTCCAACTAGCCATTATAATACGCAGTCACGAATGGGTTGACATTATTTATAGAATTATTACAATAATGCAGTAGTCTTCATAACAGTAAATTTTCTATTTTTTGTGTGAATAAAAATTCAAAATAGAAAGCAAGAGTAATATAAGAGGGGCCTGGAGACATGACTGATGAACAGAGAAAATGTTATTTTAGTGCCAGGAATGTCTGCATTGTTCATTCTGGACCCTATTTTGAAATTGGCATCTTTTTTAATTTGAGTGAACTTGGCCAAACTGCCAATTTCTGACCACTTTATTAGGTAGTTAAAATCGGTAAATGGGCAGCGTCTTGTACTCAATCGATAGAGCAAATGTTGCTCTAGAGAAATAGCTATGAGTTTAGTCGACTGGAATAATGGAATTGGCCAAAAATAGGGCTCAAAGTGGGCGAAATCGCCGATGCATAAATATCGCCGAGATTGTTAACTTTGCTAGAGCGTAATTCCGTAAATTTTCCATCAAATTTCGTACTTTTGGTGTCATTACCATCGGGAAAAGATTCTCTATCATTTCATAAGAATTTTTTTTTTTTTTAATATTTTGCGACACAGAGACACTAGGATTTGGGGTCGCGACAGTCAAAGGGTTAAACTGCAAGCATTGTACTTCCTACCTCCAGAACTAAAGCCTGGCTAACTGATTTTCCTGAATCTCTTATCAAAATATTTCCCTGCTCACACTCCAACAGCTCATCAGGTCCCAAAAATCATTTGTCTCCAATCACTCCTATCTAACATGCTCACACATGCCTAACTGCAGGTAGGCATGTGTGTGCCTGCTGTATGTCCAAGCCCCTTGCACACAAAACCTCCTTTACCTCCCCTCTCTCCATCCTTTCCTAGAATGACCCCTACCCTGCCTTCCCTCCACTACAGATTTATACACCCTCCAAGTCATCCTATTTTGCTCCATTATCTCTAAATGATCAAACCACCTCAACAACCCCTCCTCAGCCGTCTGGATAATACTTTTAGTAAATCTGCACCTCCTCCTAATCTCCAAACTACGAATAAAAGAGGTTTTGTGTGCAAGAGGCTTGGACATACAGCAGGCACATGTTAGTGTGCGAGATAGGCATGAATGGAGACAAATGGTTATTGGGACTTCACAAGCTGTTGGAGTGTGAGCAGGGTAATATTTGTGAAGGGATTCAGGGAAACCGGTTAGCCGGACTTGAGTCCTGTAGGTGGGAAGTACAATGCCTGCACTTTAAAGGAGGGGTTTGGGATGTTTGCTGTTTGGAGTGACATCTGAACTGTCATATCTAAGCACCTTTGCAAAAACAGTGATTATATGTGCATGATGGTGAGAGTGTTGAATAATGGTGAAAGTATTTTTCTTTTTTGGCTGAATTGTGAAAAAGAATATATATACACATACATACATACATGCATAAATACAATAAATAGTCACTTAACGTTGTTTCATTCAATGCCATTTCACTATAACTTGAGAAAAAAAAAATCCATTCCCAGTCAGGGCCACTGTCTGTGTGGAGTTTGCACATTCGTTTTTGAACTGCATGGTGGTAGGAGGTGCTGCTTACAATTTTCACTTTGGAAACATTGGTACCTTGATCTAACCCTGTTGCAATGAGTGCTAAAGGGGAACCGTGCACCCTTGATGTTTATATTAACCCTTAAACTGTCCAAACGTAGATCTACATTTGTACCGCTAGCGCTCCAAACATAGATCTATGTTGGCACGATTGGCCTAAGATGCCTGGTCAGTATAGAATGGGTCTTAACACTCAGTGTGCGCAGTACTAAAAAAATCTGGGACCACTTAGTACCCTGTTGGAGCACCAGTTCAATTGAGCACCAGCAAGAGCAAATAGCATGGCAAACACCAGGGATTCACTGATGTCATGTCGTATTAACACTCCTTTTAAGAGGAAAGTGATGTTGACCCAGAGTTTAGTGGCTTTGAGATGGATGTGGCCACAAGTGGTCGAGGAAATATCAAAAACCTCAATAATAACCCATGTGCAACATTTGTGCAACATCCTTTCATTTCTGATACCACTGGTAGTGTCATCCTGCCAGAATGTCCCATAACCTATGCCCTAAGTAAAGAGAAATGATTCTGGAACGTGTGTAATATGTATTCAGCAGGCTGGCCGGCTGGGTGGCTGGCTGACTGACTTTGGCTGTCTCTCTGTCTGTATCTGTCTCTGTCTATATCTCTGTCTGTCTGTTTGTCTATATCTGTCTCTCACAGATACACATAAGTACAATTATTATAGTGTAAATTACCTAGGATAACCCAAAAATTCCAGGCAAAGTGCTATACAGTGCTTGTAGATATAAGGCATAATAAGTATGACTGACAAGTAATACGCTTTTCACTTGCTCAGGAATCAGACGTGATGACTGCATCATGTGTAATACCTGTTGGGCTACGAGCCGCTCCCTGAGACAGAGAGACAAGCAGATGGAAAGACAAACACACACAGGCAGACAGAAAGACAGATAAGCAGAGCTAGACAGATAAGTAGAGCTAGACAGATAAGTAGAGCTAGACAGACAGATAAGCAGAGCTAGACAGACAGATAAGCAGAGCTAGACAGACAGATAAGCAGAGCTAGACAGACATATAAGCAGAGCTAGACAGACAGATAAGCAGAGCTAGACAGACAGATAAGCAAAACTAGACAGACAGGTAAGCAGAGATAGACAGACAGGTAAGCAGAGCTAGACAGACAGATAAGCAGAGCTAGACAGACAGATAAGCAGAGCTAGACAGACAGACATGTGTGTACGTGACAGTGAAAACAAATAAAGCCAGGGTTTCCTGGAGCAGAGCACGTTCATCAAGTGTCACTCCACTGCTGCACTGTCAGCAGTTTAGTGACACTCGTTTAACACCATGCTTCAAGGAGTTTTATATATACTCCAGCATGTCTAAAACATTGCTGAGACATAAATACTTTCTATATATTTCTAGATAACAGTAAATGACCAAGGCAGGTGAAAAACGTTCACCTGTCAGTGTGTTTGTGACTATTTGAGTACTATTTTAGTACCTAATATTAGTGCCAGAACAAAGATTGGCTATGAAATCATAAGAACTACTAAAAATTGTAATTATCAGAGCATAAAAATTATATAAATTAAAATAAAAACGAGAAAAAAAGGTATATCGGCAACACTTCTGCAAGCAGCAGGACTCGACATTGCCATCAGGTGAGCATCCAGCGCCAACTTCGCAGTCTTATATCTCAGTAAGTACTGATCCTAAATTTTTGTTTTTGGTCTTATAGCACACAGAAAATTGCCCTCTTTAATTTAAAAAAAATCAAAATATTCGAAGTACTGGCAGTGAAAACGTAGATCTACGTTTGGACAGTTTAAGGGTTAATTAACCTAAGGTAAAATTGGTTTCATTATATGTTGTTTCGCTTAAAGTTGCAGTTTCCAAGAACCTATCGACAATGTTAAGTTAGGACTTACTGTACATACATACATAATAATTGCAAATGAGTGATAACAGATGCAAAACAACCACAGGGGTAAGCTGAATGACAACATGCAGGATGACTCCATAGACACACCAACCTGGGCTGATCTCTATTCCTTTCCACTATTGCAGCTCTTGAAAAGTGTTAGCTGCAACATGAAAGGCCCAGAGCTGTCACTAAATTTCCCCCTGTGGTTGTTCTGCATATATACAGTGGTCCTCGGTTTTGCGAAAATTTGTTCCAGAATGCTGCTCAAGTGCCATTACCGAGCAATTTACTTCCTTAAGAAATAATGTCACGTAGGTTAGTCTATTTCAGACCCCCAAAAATACACTTGCAACAGCACTTACGAAAATACACTTACACAAATGTTCGAGTTTGGAGATGCACGAAAACCGTAATTTACAGGAATTAATACAATGGTAGGCACAAAAGATGGCCACAAATTATGTAATGCATTTTGACCAGCTAATTGTAAGCCATGTTACTTAATATACATAATGACAAATTGGGTATCACAAAAGAGACGTATTATTTTGAAGTCTATATACTAATTCAAAGATCCTCAGTTTTATAGTGACTGACTCTAGAAATGTTGAAGATACAGTAACTTACTTAGTTACAAAGGTAATGAATCATGCAAGTAAATTTACTTAATTATGTATAAACATAAGTAAGTAAATTTACTTGCATGATTCATTACCTTTGTAACTTGTGAGTTCATTACCTTTGTGACTTGTGAGTTCATTACCTTTGTGACTTGTGAGTTCATTACCTTTGTGACTTGTGAGTTCATTACCTTTGTGACTTGTGAGTTCATTACCTTTGTAGCTTGTGGGTTCATTACCTTTGTTACTTGTGAGTTCATTACCTTTGTAACTTGCTCAGCTATCAAAACTTTGGGGTCCAGTCCCTGGACCCATTATGTACCTCTGTAGGTTAGTCTATTTCAGACCCCCAAAAATACACTTGCAACAGCACTTACGAAAATACACTTACATAAATGTTCGAGTTTGGAGATGCACGAAAACCGAGGGACCACTGTATATATATGTATATATATACAGTGGACCCCAGTTTCGTAAAACTTCACTCCTGAAGTCTGCTCAAGTGCCATTACAGAGCAATTTACTCCCTTAAGGAAAAATGTCACGTAGGTTAGTCTATTTCAGACCCCCAAAAATACTTTTCCACAAGCACTTACAATATTATACTTACATAAATGTACGATTTCGGGGTTTACGAAACTCGGGGTCCACTGTATATATATATATTATATATATATATATATTTATATATATATATATATATATATATATATATATATATATATATATATATATATACATATATATATATATATATATATATATAATATATAATATATAATATATAATATATAAAATATAAAATATATAAAATATATATATATATGAAAATATATATATATATATAAATATATATATATATATATATATATATATATATATATATATATATATATATATATATATATATATACAGTGGACCCCCGAGTTTCGTAAACTCGTGGAAACAGTTCGACGTGTTGAAAGAAGAAATATATATACAGTGGTACCTCGACTTACGATGGTCCCCAAACACACCCTTGTATGTAAGTTTATTTTTAAATGCTTTTGTAAGTGTAATTTTGGGTGTCTAAATGGACTAGTCTATTTTACATCATTTCTTAAGGAGATAAATTCGTCTGGTAATGGCACTTGAACAGCATTCTGGAATGAAAAAATATCGTAAGTCGAGGTACCACTGTGTATATGTATGTATGTATGTATGTATGTATGTATGTATATGTATATGTATATGTATATATATATATATATATATATATATATATATATATATATATATATATATATCAAGACAACCACTATGAAAAATAGAGGAATTCAAGCGCTTTCGTGACTACTCACATTATCAAGGAACATTATCAAGGAACATTATCATAGTTCCTTGATAATGTGAATCACAGGCTGGAATTCTCTATTTTTCATAGTGGTTGTCTTGCATATTTTGATATCACCTGATTACTGTGATCTTTTGCAAAATATATATATATATATATATATATATATATATATATATATATATATATATATATATATATATATATATATATATATATAATATATATATAATATATATATATATATATATATATATATATATATATATATATATATATATATATATATATATATATATATATATATATATATATATATATATAATATATATATATATATATATATATATATATATATATATATATATATATATATATATATATATATATATATATATATTTTTTTTTTTTTTTTTTTTTTCAACAAGTCGGCCGTCTCCCACCGAGGCAGGGTGACCCAAAAGAAAGAAAATCCCCAAAAAGAAAAAAACTTTCATCATCATTCAACACTTTCACCACACTCATACATAATCACTGTCTTTGCAGAGAAGCTCAGATACTACAGCTGAGAAAAGTCCCTCCCAGCTGTCACTATCTCAGACCCCTCCTTTAAAGTGCAGGCATTGTACTTCCCATTTCCAGGACTCAAGTCCAACTAAATCAATTAACTGGTTTCCTGAATCCCTTCACACAATGTTACCCTGCTCACTCCAACAGATCGTCATGTCCCAAAACCATTCGTCTCCATTCACTCCTATCTAACACGCTCACACATGCTTGCTGGAAGTCCAAGCCCTCGCCCACAAAACCTCCTTTACCCCTTCCTCCAACCTTTTCTAGGACACCCCTACCCCGCCTTCCTTCCCCTACAGATTTATACGCTCTCCAAGTCATTCTACTTTGATCCATTCTCTCTAAATGACCAAACCACCTCAACAACCCCTCTTCAGCCCTCTGACAAATACTTTTAGTAACTCCACACCTTCTCCTAATTTCCACATTCCGAATTTTCTGCATAATATTTACACACACATTGCCCTTAGACAGGACATCTCCACTGCCTCCAGCCTCCTCCTCGCTGCAGCATTTGCAACCCATGCTTCACACCCATATAAGAGTGTTGGTACCACTATACTTTCGTACATTCCCTTCTTTGCCTCCATGGATAACGTTTTTGTCTCCACAGATCCTCAATGCACCACTCACCTTTTTCCTTCATCAATTCTATGGTTAACCTCATCCTTCATAAACCCATCTGCTGACACATCAACTCCCAAATATCTGAAAACATTTACTTCTTCCATAATCCCTCTCTCCAATGTGATATCCAATTTTTCTTTATTTCAAATCGTTTGATACCCTCATCACCTTACTCTTATCTATGTTCACTTTTAACTTTCTACCTTTACACACTCTCCCAAACTCGTCCACTAACCTTGCAACTTTTCTTTAGAATCCCATAAGCACAGTATCATCAGCAAAAAGTAACTGTGTCAACTCCCATTTGCATTTAATTCTCCATAATTTAATCCACCCCTCTCCCCAACACCCTAGCATTTACTTCTTTTACAACCCCATCTATAAATATATTAAACAACCATGGTGACATTACACAACCCTGTCTAAGACCTACTTTTACCAGGAAGTAATCTCCCTCTCTCCTACACACCTAACCTGAGCCTCACTATCCTCATAAAAACTCTTTACAGCCTTCAGTAACTTACTACCTATTCCATACACTTGCAACATTTGCCACATTGCTCCCCTATCCACTCTATCATATGCCTTTTCTAAATCCATAAATGCAATAAAAACTTCTCTACCTTTATCTAAATACTGTTCACATATGCTTCACTGTAAACACTTGATCTACAATCCCCTACCCACTCCTAAAGCCTCCTTGCTCATCTGCAATCCTACTCTCTGTCTTACCTCTAATTCTTTCAATAATAACCTGCATACACTTTACCTGGTATACTCAGTAAACTTATTCCCCTATAATTTTTACACTCTCTTTTATCCCCCTTCCCTTTATATAATGGAACTATACATGCTCGCTGCCAATCCCTAGGTACCTTCCCTCTTTCATACATTTATTAAACAAAAATACCAACCACTCCAGCACTATATCCCCCTGCTTTTAACATTTCTGTCATGATTCCGTCAATTCCAGCTGCTTTACCCCCTTTCATTCTCGTAATGCCTCACGCACCTCCCCCACACTCACATCCTGCTCTTCTTCACTCCTAAACGATGTTGTACCTCCCTGGCCAGTACATGAAATTATCGCCTCCCTCTTTTCATCGACATTTAAAAGTTCCTCAAAATATTCCCGCCATCTACCCAATACCTCCAGCTCCCCATCTACTAACTCCCCTACTCTGTTTTAACTGACAAATCCATTCGTTCCCTAGGCTTTCTTACCTTGTTTATCTCACTCCAAAATTTTTTCTTGTTTTCAGCAAAATTTCTTGACAGATCCTCTCCCATTCTTTCATCCGCTCTTCTTTTGCACTCTCTCACCCCTCTCTTCACCTTTCTTTTACTCTCCATATACTCTGCTCTTCTACTAACACTTCTGTTTTGTAAAAACCTCTCATAAGCTACCTTTTTCTCTTTTATCACACCCTTTACTTCTTCATTCCACAACTCACTCCTCTTTCCTCCTGCACCCACCCTCCTATAACCACAAACTTCTGCCCCACATTCTAATACTGCATTTTTAAAACTATCCCAACTCTCTTCAACCCCCCCACTACTCCTACTTGCACTAGCCCACCTTTCTGCCAATAGTTGCTTATATCTCACCCTAACTTCCTCCTTCCTTAGTTTATACACTTTTACCTCTCTCTTACTTGCTGTTGCCATTTTCCTTTTGTCCCATCTACCTTTTACTCTAACTGTAGCTACAACCAAATAATGATCTGATATATCCGTTGCCCCTCTATAAACATGTACATCCTGAAGCCTACTCATCAACCTTTTATCCACCAATACATAATCCAACAAACTACTTTCCTTACGTGCTATATCATACCTTGTATATTTATTTATCCTCTTTTCATAAAATATGTATTACTTATTACCAAACCTCTTTCTACACATAGCTCAATTAATGGCTCCCCATTTACATTTACCCCTGGCACCCAAATTTACCTACTACTCCATCCACAACATTTTTACCCACTTTAGCATTAAGATCCCCAACCACAATTACTCTCTCACTTGGTTCAAAACTCCCCACACACTCACTCAACATTTCCCAAAACTCTCTCTCTCTTCTACACTTCTCTCTTCTCCAGGTGCATAAACACTTACTATAACCACTTTTCACATCAACCTTATTTTACTCCACATAATCCTTGAATTTATACATTTATATTCCTTCTTTACCTGCCATAACTGATTATTCAACATTATTGCCACTCCTTCTTTAGCTCTAACTCTATTTGAAACCCCTGATCTAATCCCATTTATTTCTCCCCACTGAAACTCTCCTACCCCCTTCAGCTTTGTCTCACTTAAAGCCAGGACATCCAGCTTCTTTTCATTCATAACATCTACAATCATCTCTTTCTTATCATTCGCACAACATCCACGCACATTCAAACATCCCACTTTGCGATTTTCTTCTTCTTCTTTTTAGTAAGCTATACAGGAAAAGGGGTTACTAGCCCTATTGTTCCCGGCATTTTAGTTGACTTTTACAACACGCATGGCTTACGGAGGAAAGATTCTTATTCCACTTCCCATGGATATGAAAGGGAAAAGCAATAAGAACAAGAACTATTAAGATAAAATCAAAGAAAACTCAGATGAGTGTGTATACAAAACGTGTACATGTTTTGCGTAGTGTGACCTAAGTGTAAGTAAGTAGCAAGACGTACCTGAAATCTTGCATGTTTATGAGACAGAAAAAAGACACCAGCAATCCTACCATCATTAAAACAGTTTCAGGTTTCTGTTTCACAGTCACCTGGCAGGATGGTAGTACCTCCCTAGTGGTTGCTGTCTACCAACCTACTACCTACTGATATATATATATATATATATATATATATATATATATATATATATATATATATATATATATATATATACAGTGGTACTTCGACTTACGATATTTTTTCATTCCAGAATGCTGTTCAAGTGCCATTACCAGACGAATTTATCTCCTTAAGAAATGATGTAAAATAGACTAGTCCATTTAGACACCCAAAATTACACTTACAAAAGCATTTAAAAAAATAAACTTACATACAAGGGTGTGTTTGGGGACCATCGTAAGTTGAGGTACCACTGTATATATATTTCTTCTTTCAACACGTCGACCGTTTCCCACCGAAGCAGGGTGGCCCAAAAGGAAAAACGAAAGTTTCTCCTTTTACATTTAGTAATATATACAGGAGAAGGGGTTACTAGCCCCTTGCTCCCGGCATTTCAGTCGCCTCTTACGCACGCATGGCTTACGGAGGAAGAATTCTGTTCCACTTCCCCATGGAGAGAAGAGGAAATAAGAACAAGAACTAGTAAGAAAATAGAAGAAAACCCAGAGGGGTGTGTATATATATGCTTGTACATGAATGTGTAGTGTGACCTAAGTGTAAGTAGAAGTAGCAAGATGTACCTGAAATCTTGCATGTTTATGAGACAGAAAAATGACAACAGCAATCCTACCATCATGTAAAACAATTACAGGCTTTCGTTTTACACTCACTTGGCAGGACGGTAGTACCTCCCTGGGCGGTTGCTGTCTACCAACCTACTACCTACTACCTATATATATATATATATATATATTCTAGGTAGTAGGTTGGTGGAGCAGAGCCGCCAAGGATACCGTCCTGCGAGTGTAAAGCAACCTGTATTTGTTTTACATGATGGTAAGTTGCTGTGTCTTTTCTGTCTCATAAACATGCAAGATTTCAGGTATGTCTTGTTACTTCTCCTCCAGGTCACACTACACATTCATGTACAAGCTGTATATACACACACCCCTCTGGGTTTTCTCATTTTCTTCTAGTTCTTGTTCTTATTTCCTCTTATCTCCATTGGGAAGTGGAACAG
>WNWK01009898.1:0-20978 GCA_009830355.1 Cherax destructor | reverse complement strand
GCTGGGTGTTGGGGAGGGGGGGGAAAAAATTATGGAAAATTTAAAGAAAAAGGGGAGCTGACACAGTTCTTTTGCATGAACTGTGCTTATGGGAGATCTCAAAGAAAAGTTGAAAAGGGTTAGTGGACAGTTTGGGAGTTTTAAAGGGAAAAGTTAAAATGAACATAGATAAGAGTAAGGTGATGAGGGATCAAACGTTTTAAATAAAAAAAATTGGATATCACTTTGGGAGAGGGATTATGGAAAAAGAAATGTTTTCAAATTTGGGAGTTGACTGCAGGGAGGGTTTTTGAAGGATGGGGTTAACCGTAGAATGAAAGGGGTAAAGCAGCTGGAATTGACGGAATCATGACAGAAATGTTAAAAGCAGGGGGATATAGTGCTGGAGTGGTTGGTATTTTTGTTTAATAAATGTATGAAAGAGGGAAGGTACCTAGGGATTGGCAGAGAGCATGTATAGTTCCTTTATATAAAGGAAGGGGGATAAAAGAGAGTGTAAAATTATAGGGGAATAAGTTTACTGAGTATACCAGGTAAAGTGTATGGCAGGGTTATTATTGAAAGAATTAGAGGTAAGACAGAGAGTAGGATTGCAGATGAGCAAGGAGGCTTTAGAGTGGGTAGGGGATGTGTTGATCAAGTGTTTACAGTGAAGCATATATGTGAACAGTATTTAGATAAAGGTAGAGAAGTTTTTATTGCATTTATGGATTTAGAAAAGGCATAGGGGAGCAATGTGGCAAATGTTGCAAGTGTATGGAATAGGGTAGTAAGTTGCTGAAGGCTGTAAAGAGTTTTTATAAGGATAGTGAGGCTCAGGTTAGGGTGTGTAGGAGAGAGGGAGATTACTTCCCGGTAAAAGTAGGTCTTAGACAGGGATGTGTAATGTCACCTTGGTTGTTTAATATATTTATAGATGGGGTTGTAAAAGAAGTAAATGCTAGGGTGTTGGGGAGAGGGGTGGGATTAAATTATGGAGAATTAAATGCAAAATGGGAGTTGACACAGTTACTTTTTGCTGATGATACTGTGCTTATGGGAGATTCTAAAGAAAAGTTGCAAAGGTTAGTGGACGAGTTTGGGAGAGTGTGTAAAGGTAGAAAGTTAAAAGTGAACATAGATAAGAGTAAGGTGATGAGGGTATCAAACGATTTAAATAAAGAAAATTGGATATCACATTGGAGAGAGGGATTATGGAAGAAGTAAATGTTTTCAGATATTTGGGAGTTGACGTGTCAGCGGATGGGTTTATGAAGGATGAGGTTAACCATAGAATTGATGAAGGAAAAAAGGTGAGTGGTGCGTTGTATCTGTGGAGACAAAAAACGTTATCCATGGAGGCAAAGAAGGGAATGTACGAAAGTATAGTGGTACCAACACTCTTATATGGGTGTGAAGCATGGGTTGCAAATGCTGCAGCGAAGAGGAGGCTGGAGGCAGTGGAGATGTCCTGTCTAAGGGCAATGTGTGGTGTAATTTTTTTTTTTTTTTTTTTTTTTTTTAACACATCGGCCGATTCCCACCAAGGCAGGGTGGCCCGAAAAAGAAAAACTTTCATCATCATTCACTCCATCACTGTCTTGCCAGAAGGGTGCTTTACACTACAGTTATAAAACTGCAACATTAACACCCCTCCTTCAGAGTGCCGGCACTGTACTTCCCATCTCCAGAACTCAAGTCCGGCCTGCCGGTTTCCCTGAATCCCTTCATAAATGTGGTGTAAATATTATGCAGAAAATTCGGAATGTGGAAATTAGGAGAAGGTGTGGAGTTACTAAAAGTATTTGTCAGAGGGCTGAAGAGGCGTTGTTGAGGTGGTTTGGTCATTTAGAGAGAATGGATCAAAGTAGAATGACTTGGAGAGCGCATAAATCTGTAGGGGAAGGAAGGCGGGGTAGGGGTCGTCCTAGAAAAGGTTGGAGGGAAGAGGTAAAGGAGGTATTGTGGGCGAGGGGCTTGGACTTCCAGCAAGCATGTGTGAGCGTGTTAGATAGGAGTGAATGGAGACGAATGGTTTTTGGGACATGACGATCTGTTGGAGTGTGAGCAGGGTAACATTTTGTGAAGGGATTCAGGGAAACCAGTTAATTGATTTAGTTGGACTTGAGTCCTGGAAATGGGAAGTACAATGCCTGCACTTTAAAGGAGGGGTCTGGGATAGTGACAGCTGGGAGGGACAATTCTCAGCTGTCGTATCTGAGCTCCTCTGCAAAGACAGTGATTATGTATGAGTGTGGTGAAAGTGTTGAATGATGATTAAAGTATTTTCTTTTTGGGGATTTTCTTTCTTTTTGGGTCACCCTGCCTCGGTGGGAGACGGCCGACTTGTTGAAAAAAAAAAAATATATATATAAAATTTGGGGCTAGTAACCCCTTCTCCTGTGTATATTACTAATTGTAAAAGGAGAAACTTTCGTTTTTCATTTTGGGCCACCCCGCCTTGGTGGGAAACGGCCGACGTGTTGAAAGAAAGAAGAATACAGTGGACCCCCGAGTTTCGTAAAAACTTTACTCCTGAAGTCTGCTCAAGCACTATTACCAAACGAATTTACTCCCTTAAGAAAAAATATCACGTAGGTTAGTCTATTTCAGACCCCCAAAAATATACTTCCACATGCACTTAAAATATTATACTTACATAACTGTACGATTTCCGGGGTATTCGTTAACCGAGGGTCCACTGTATATAAAATTTATGTATTCATATACTGTACAGTGGTACCTCGGGATATGAACAGCTCCCAACTCGAACAGTTATGTAAGAGTACAGTGGTACCTCGGTTAACGATGGTCCCCAAACTCGCCCTTTTATGTAAGTTTATTTTTTTAAATGCTTTTGTAAGTGTGTTTTTGGGGGTCTAAAAGGACTAGTCTATTTTACATCATTCCTTATTCGGATAAATTCGTTTGGTAATGGCACTTGAGCAGCATTCTGGAACGAAAAAATATCGTTAACCGAGGTACCACTGTATTTATGTAAGTGCTTTTGTAAGTGTATTTTTGGGAGTCTGAAACGGTTTAATCTAATTTACATTATTCCTTATGGGAAGAAATTCATTCGGTATCGGCACTCGAACAGCCTTCTGGAACGAATTAAGTTCATATCCCGAGGTACCACTGTACAATGGACCCCAGAGTTACGTTCACCTCACAAATTGTACAATTATGTAAGTGTAATATTGTAAGTGCTTTTGTAAGTGTATTTTTGGGGATCTGAAATGGACTAACCTACTTGACATTATTTCCTAAGGGAGAAAATTTGTTCGGTAATGGCACTTGAGCAGCCTTCTGAAATGAATTATGATCATAACGCGGGGGTCCACTGTATATATATAATTTATTTATTTCTAATTTTGCTATAAATGTCTTGCACATTTTAAATTAAAACATCCATATGGAAAATGAAAAGATATTAAGTACAGTAAAAGTTTAAGACTAACCTGACACTGATACATGTTTCGAGGATTGGGGTTGCAGTCAGAAAATGGTACAAATTTGCCAACATTGCTGAATATAGATGTCTTGTCTACTTCAAGGTGTGTATGAACCTGTAAAACATATCCTCTTGTTTTATATGTAACTTATCCTCCTGTTGTTTTATATGTAACTTTGTTTTATTTGAATATATACACTAAATATATTTTTTACTGTATCAGCTATTTCCTACCAAGAAATGTATGCAAGGAAGGAAATGCTCACATCATAACTCACTCAAAGTATTGGTATCAGAAGGTAGCAGCAAATTTTAAGGTATAAGTACAAATGAAAAAAAAGCCAATACCTGTTGATACTTTTAAAATATCAACATTACAAATATTGAAAAGTATTAAAATCAAAACTCACAGTTGTGAGGGTTACTCTCACACAAACACATATGCAGGTACACACAAACAAAAGAAAGAAGGACTAGGAAAGATATGATAAAAATATACAAAATACTAAGAAGAAATGATTGACAGGGTGGAATAAGGAACACAAGCACACAGCTGTAAGTTAAATACACAGATGAG
The DNA here is from genome assembly GCA_009830355.1 of Cherax destructor. NCBI lineage: Eukaryota > Metazoa > Arthropoda > Malacostraca > Decapoda > Parastacidae > Cherax > Cherax destructor. The sequence continues at coordinate 16,968 of WNWK01009898.1, read as the reverse complement.
TCACAGAGATGTTAAGTATTTCTTCAGTCCTAGAACAATAACAAAGTGAAACAGTCTGGAGAGTGGAGTGGTAGAGGCAAGATCCATACATTGTTTTCAGAAGAGGTATGACAAGGCTTTCGAAGCCAGGAGGGAGTGAACCCTGTAGCGGGTAGTGAAGAGCAGGGTCAGGAGCACAGACTCAATCCCTGCCACCACATATTGGTTTTACCTGGAGTTTACCTGGAGAGGGTTTCGGGAGTCAATACCCCCGCAGCTCGGTCTGAGACCAGGCCTCGTGGTGGATCAGGGTCTGATCAACCAGGCTGTTACTGCTGGCCATATGCAAACTGATGTATGAACCACAGCCCTGTTGGACAGGTACTGACTTTAGGTGCCTGTCCAGTGCCTTCTTGAAGACAGCCAAGGGTCTATTGGTAATCCCCCTTATGTATGCTGGGAGGCAGTTGAAAAGTCTTGGGCCCCAGACACTTATTGTGTTGTCTCTCAATGTACTCGTGGTGCCCCTGCTTTTCATTGGGAGAATGTTGCATCTCCTGCCGAGTCTTTTGCTTTCATAAGGAGTGATTTTCGGGTGCAAGTTTGGTACTAATCCCTGTAGGATTTTCGAAGTGTATATTATCATGTAGAGTGAGTGCGTGGGGAGTTTTGAACCAAGTGAGAGAGTACTTTTGGTTGGGGATCTAAATGCTAAAGTGGGTAAAAATGTTGTGGAGGGAGTAGTAGGTAAATCTGGGGTGCCAGGGGTAAATGTAAATGGGGAACCATTAATTGAACTATGTGTAGAAAGAGGTTTGGTAATAAGTAATACATATTTTATGAAAAAGAGGATAAATAAGTATACAAGGTATGATATAGCACATAATGAAAGTAGTTTGTTAGATTATGTATTGGTGGATAAAAGGTTGATGGGTAGGCTTCAGGATGTACATGTTTATAGAGGGGCAACGGATATATCGGATCATTATTTAGTTGTAGCTACAGTTAGAGTAAAAGGTAGATGGGACAAAAAGAAAATGGCAACAGCAAGTAAGAGAGGTAAAAGTGTATAAACTAAGGGAGGAGAAAGTTACGGTGAGATATAAGCAACTATTGGCAGAAAGGTGGGCTAGTGCAAGTATGAGTAGTATGGGGGGGGGGGGGGTTGAGGAGAGTTGGGATAGTTTTAAAAATGCAGTATTAGAATGTGGGGCAGAAGTTTGTGGCTATAGGAGGGTGGGTGCAGGAGGAAAGAGGAGTGAGTGGTGGAATGAAGAAGTAAAGGGTGTGATAAAAGAGAAAAAGGTAGCTTATGAGAGGTTTTTGTTAATAGAAGAGCAGAGTATATGGAGAGTAAAAGAAAGGTGAAGAGAGTGGTGAGAGAGTGCAAAAGGAGAGCTGATGAAAGAGTGGGAGAGGCTTTGTCAAGGAATTTTACTGAAAACAAGAAAAAATTTTGGAGTGAGATAAACAAGTTAAGAAAGCCTAGGGAACGAATGGATTTGTCAGTTAAAAACAGAGTAGGGGAGTTAGTACATGGGGAGCGGGAATATTTTGAGGAACTTTTAAATATCGATGAAAAAAAAAAGGCAGTAATTTCATGCACTGGCCAGGGAGGTATAACATCGTTTAGGAGTGAAGAAGAGCAGGATGTGAGTGTGGGGGAGGTGCGTGAGGCATTACGTAGAATGAAAGGGGGTAAAGCAGCTGGAACTGACGGGATCATGACAGAAATGTTAAAAGCAGGGGGGGATATAGTGCTGGAGTGGTTGGTATTTTTGTTTAATAAATGTATGAAAGAGGGGAAGGTACCTAGGGATTGGCAGAGAGCATGTATAGTTCCTTTATATAAAGGGAAGGGGGATAAAAGAGATTGTAAGAATTATAGGAAAATAAGTTTACTGAGTATACCAAGTAAAGTGTATGGCAGGGTTATTATTGAAAGAATTAGAGGTAAGACAGAGAGTAGGATTGCAGATGAGCAAGGAGGCTTTAGAGTGGGTAGGGGATGTGTAGATCAAGTGTTTACAGTGAAGCATATATGTGAACAGTATTTAGATAAAGGTAGAGAAGTTTTTATTGCATTTATGGATTTAGAAAAGGCATATGATAGAGTGGATAGGGGAGCAATGTGGCAAATGTTGCAAGTGTATGGAATAGGTAGTAAGTTACTGATGGTTGTAAAGAGTTTTTATGAGGATAGTGAGGCTCAGGTTAGGGTGTGTAGGAGAGAGGGAGATTACTTCTCGATAAAAGTAGGTCTTAGACAGGGATGTGTAATGTCACCATGGTTGTTTAATTTATTTATAGATGGGGTTGTAAAAGAAGTAAATGCTAGGGCGTTGGAGAGAGGGGTGGGATTAAATTATGGGGAATTAAATGCAAAATGGGAGTTGACACAGTTACTTTTTGCTGATGATACTCTGCTTATGGGAGATTCTAAAGAAAAGTTGCAAAGGTTAGTGGACGAGGGTGTGTAAAAAAAGAAAGTTGAAAGTTAACATAGATAAGAGTAAGGTGATGAGGGTATCAAACGATTTAAATAAAGAAAAATTGGATATCACATTGGAGAGGGGGATTATGGAAGAAGTAAATGTTTTCAGATATTTGGGAGTTGACTTGTCAGCAGATGGGTTTATGAAGGATGAGGTTAACCATAGAATTGATGAAGGAAAAAAGGTGAGTGGTGCGTTGTATCTGTGGAGACAAAAAACGTTATCCATGGAGGCAAAGAAGGGAATGTACGAAAGTATAGTGGTACCAACACTCTTATATGGGTGTGAAGCATGGGTTGCAAATGCTGCAGCGAGGAGGCGGCTGGAGGCAGTGGAGATGTCCTGTCTAAGGGCAATGTGTGGAGTAAATATTATGCAGAAAATTCGAAGTGTGGAAATTAGGAGGAGGTGTGGAGTTACTAAAAGTATTTGTCAGAGGGCTGAAGAGGGGTTGTTGAGGTGGCTTGGTCATTTAGAGAGAATGGATCAAAGTAGAATGACTTGGAGAGCGTATAAATCTGTAGGGGAAGGAAGGCGGGGTAGGGGTCGTCCTCGAAAAGGTTGGAGGGAGGGGGTAAAGGAGGTTTCGTGGGCGAGGGGCTTGGACTTCCAGCAAGCATGTGTGAACGTGTTAGATAGGAGTGAATGGAGATGAATGGTTTTTGGGACCTAACGAGCTGTTGGAGTGTGAGCAGGGTAATATTTTGTGAAGGTATTTAGGGAAACCAGTTAACTGATTTAGTTGGACTTGAGTCCTGGAAATGGGAAGTACAATGCCTGAACTTTAAAGGAGGGGTTTGGGATAGTGACAGTTGGGAGGGACTTATTCTCAGCTGTCGTATCTGAGCGCCTCTGCAAAGACAGTGATTATGTGAGTGAGGTGAAAGTGTTGAATGATGATGAAAGTATTTTCTTTTGGGGGATTTTCTTTCTTTTTGGGTCACCCTGCCTCGATGGGAGAAAGCCGACTTGTTGGAAAAAAAAAAAAATCTCTCTCACCTGCACTCCAGGAAATATAGATCAAGGGTCTTCAACCATTCTTAGTAATTTCAGATTATCGTACTTGTGTGTGCCGTGAAAGTTCTTTGAACACTCTCCAGGTCGGCAATTTCCCATGCCTTGAAGGGGGCAGTTAGTGTACAGCAGTATTCCAGCCTAGAGAGAACAAGCGATTTGAAGAGGATCATCATGGGTTTGGCGTCCCTAGTTTCGAAGGTTCTCATTATCCATCCTATCATTTTCCTAGCAGTACAAATACATGAGTACACAAACACACACAAATATGCAAACACAAAAAACACACAAGAAACACAAAACATGTAAAAACACCAAAAACACACACAAAAGCATACATATTTAAATACACACACAAAAGAAAACACAAAAACACACACACATCAGTCCCATCCTGCAGTGCTGTAGCACTGGAGAAAGTGCACAAGCATGCAGCACGTCTTGTTCCTGAAATAAGTGGCATGACCTACAAGGAGAGGCTAATGGAATTTAATTTAACAACATTGGAGACTAGAAGAACCAGGGGAGATATAACAATATACAAAATACTCAGGGCAATTCATAAGGTAGACAGAGACAGGCTTTTTAAGAGGCAAGAAACAGGAATTCAGGGACACAGATGAGGCAGAAAGTTGTCAGGATGTACTTCTTCAGTCTCTGAGTGGTCGGAAAGTGGAATTATCTAAGTGAAGAAGGTGTGGAGGTAGGCTCCATACATAACTTTAAGAGCAGGTACAATAAGACCCATGAGGGTAGGAGGGAGTGAATCTGGCAAGTGGCAGGTTGAGAGGTGAGGCCAGGAGCTGACACTCAACCCCCTGCAACCTCATATAGGGGAGTACATATAGGGAAGTATAAGGTCTCATGTCAGAAATAGTAACATGTGATAAACATAAACAGATAATTAACACATTCTGAAGTACTGTACTACAAACCCCTTGCTCAATATGTTCAGGAGTAACAGCCACATTAAGATAGAGCTGCTCTAGTGTGCCAATATACTCAATGGTGTACGTCTGAAGGTTGATCACTGGCCGCATCATTCTTCCTACAGATGTCACCAAAAACAAACCTGGATACTGCCCTCCATACATCCGCTTTGGTATGAGCACTATTTCAGTATACTTAAAGATCTGAAAAGCAATACAAGATGATTGTAAAATTAAATATCAATCTGAAATCCCTGACAATGTAAGTTAAATATTAACAATACAAATTTACCAACTAAGGTAAACTATTAATTAGGAATGGCAAATAATATTTCACAAACTTTTATAAATGTATAAACTTTTTTTTTTTAACACATCAGTCGTTTCCAACCGAGGCAGGGTGACCCAAAAAGAAAGAAAAACCCAAAAAGAAAGAAAATACTTTCATCATCATTCAACACTTTCACCATCACTCATACATACTAATCACTGTCTTTGCACAGGCGCTCAGATACGACAGTTTAGAAGTTCCTCCAAACTGCCAATATTCCAAACCCCTCCTTTAAAGTGCAGGCATTGTACTTCCCATTTCCAGGACTCAAGTCCGGCTAACTGGTTTCCCTGAATCCCTTCACAAAATATTACCCTGCTCACACTCCAACAGTTCGTCAGGTCCCAAAAACCATTCGTCTCCATTCACTCCTAACACGCTTATGCACGCTTGCTGGAAGTCCAAGCCCCTCGCCCACAAAACCTCCTTTACTCCCTCCAACCTTTTCAAGGACGACCCCTACCCTGCCTTCCTTCTCCTACAGATTTATACGCTCTCCAAGTCATTCTACTTTGTTCCATTCTCTCTAAATGACCAAACCACCTCAACAACCCCTCTTCAGCCCTCTGACTAATACTTTTAGTAACTACACACCTCCTAATTTCCACACTACGAATTCTCTGCATAATATTTACACCACACATTGCCCTTAGATGCAACATCTCCACTGCCTCCAGCCTCTCCCTTGCTGCAGCATATACAACCCATGCTTCACACCCATTTAAGAGTGTTGGTACCACTAGACTCTGGATAATGTTTTTTTGTCTCCACAGATACCTCAACACACCAATCACCTTTTTTTCTTCATCAATTCTATGGTTAACCTCATCCTTCATAAACCCATCCACTGACAAGTCAACTCCCAAATATCTGAAAAAATTTACTTCTTCCATACTCCCTTCCTCCAATGTGATATTCAATTTTTCTTTATTTAAATCGTTTGATACCCTCATCACCTTACTCTTATCTATGTTTACTTTACACTTTCTACCGTTACACACCCTCCCAAACTCGTCCACTAACCTTTGCAACTTTTCTATAGAATCTCCCAAAAGAACAGTATCATCAGCAAAAAGTAACTGACAACTCACGTTTTGTATTTGATTGTATTTGGGATACCCTGCTTCAGTGGGAAACAGCCGATGTGTTGAAAATGAATGAATGGAAGAGAGAGAGAGAGAGAGAGTGTGAGTGTGCGTGTGCATTAGTTACTATTTTGTCCTAGGCACATGTCGATTAGACACTAGGTCTGTTGTATGTGTGCGCGTGAGTGTGTGTGTGTGTGTGTGTGTGTGTAGGAGAGAGGGAGATTATTTTACAGTAAAAGTAGGCCTGAGACAGGGATGCATGATGTCACCATGGTTGTTCAATATATTTATAGATGGGGTTGTAAGAGAAGTAAATGCTCAAATGTTGTGTGCGCGTGCGTGCATGCATGCGTGTGTGTGTGTGTAACATTAAACTCACCTCTTCTTGAGTTTTCATTATTCTAAGTTTCTGTGCAAATTCCTCAGATTCATCTCTTCTGATATAGCCAATCAAACAGCCATCTTTAACCACCTCTAAGCACTCAGCATATGGAGCTAAAGGAGAGCTATGAATTGGTGTCATTCCAAGTTTAGTCAGTGCTAGGCCTAAAGCTGTAGGGTTCTTAGGAGTATGATTGAGAACTATGCAGTTTTGTGCCAAATGATTCAGTAGGCCACACGGTGCCCCATCAGGTGTGTGCACTGGGCAGATGAAGCCTAAAATATAAAATAACGTAAAACTATATTAATTTACAATTCCAAAGTCTCGTTACAGCCCCACATCTGGAAGGTGCGAGAGCCCAATCAGGACACGTGAAATTCTTGAAATTGCTTCTAGCCAATAGGATAACCCATTATCCTTAAGTAATCAATCAGAAAACCCAAACTCCTTCCCAAGGAATGCAAGATGAGATAACATGTGAAGCTGTGTAGTTCCAGATTAAGAACAGGTGGTTCCCAATTGCTCATAAGTAGTAATAATGACTCTTTGGACTGACTTTCAAATAAAATTATAAAAAACTATGAAGGTTATGGCAAAAGACATGAGTAAAAAGGTCTCAGAAAGAGCCAGTCTAAAACATATTAGAAGCACATACAAATTCTTCCAGTATTTCTTTGTTGGAATATGTAGACTGTTTAAAGCCATTCCCTCACTCAGAGAGACAAGACCCCAACATTCCTCCTGAAACTCTACATCATCTCATCAACATAAGGACATGCAAAGAAAATAATTAATTTGTCCCCACATGTTAGTAAATATTTGTTACCTGGAGTATACCTGAAGGGTGTTCTGAGCATCAATGCCCAGGCCTCATTGTGGATCAGGACCTGATCAACCAGGCTGTTACTGCCAGCCACACACAAACCAATGTATGAGCCACAGCATGAATGGTCAGGTACTGACTTTAAGTGTCTGTCCAGCTCCTTCTTGAACACAGACAGGGGGGTCTATTGGTAATCCCCTTTATGTATGCTGGGAGGGAGTTGAACAGTCTTAGGCCAATGACACTTATTGTGTTGTCTCTTAGCGTACTCATGGCACCCCTGCTTTTTATTGGTGGATGTTGCACTGCCTGCCGAGTCTTTTGCTTTTGTAGGAACTGATTTGTGTGTGCAAATTTGGGACTAGTCCCTCTAGGATTTTCTAAGTGTATATTAATTATCATGTATCTTTTTCTCCTGCATTCCAAGGAGTACAGGTCAAGGGACTTCAATCATTCCCAGTAATTGAGGTGCTTTATTGTACTTATACATGCAGTGAAAGGTCCCTGTATATTCTTCAATCTTCAATTTTGTCTGCATTGAAAGGGGCCTATTAGTGTACAACAGTACTGCAGCCTAGAGAAAAAGCAATTAAAAAGAATCATCATTGGCTTGGGGTTCCTAGCTATCCATCCTATCATTTTCCTAGCAGATATAGTAGAGACAGTGTTGCGATCTTTGAATGTGACATTCTCTGACATTATCACTCTCAGATCCTTCACATTAGCTCTTCATTCCATTGTGTGGCTGGAATTTGTTTTATACTCCAATCTAGTTTTTATTTCCTTGAGAGATATAATGCATATAAATACTGTATTTACTCATGCTGAGGATGCCTTGATGCTGATAAAAGGCTCTTGACCAAAGGAACTGAAGCTATTTTCCTTATCGCTTGGATCAAACCTGATTACCTCCTACTGACATTTGCACTCACTCATCAGAAGCCAAAAAAAAAAAACATTTTTTTCTGCATTATTAAAGTTTTCATTTGTATTTGGAATTAGAAAAAAATCAATAAAATTCATTGAGCCCTATCAAGAGTGCTGTTTAACCACAGAAGAAAGGCGAGTCTGCGGAATGACTATCCATGGAACAATAAATTTACAAAAATTTCTCAGCAGATCAATTGCATATATCACTGGTATTCTATCACTACATGTGACTGGCATAATCATATTAATCTTACATTTTTCTACTAAAATATTAATTTCACAAAAATATTTTTCTACTGAAATATTAATTTAACCCCTTTTAAAATGGTAGAGAATCTTTTTCTGAAGGTAATATCACCAAAAGTACGAAATTTGATGGAAAACTTATGAAATTATACAGGCGCAAAGTTAGCAGTCTGGGTGCAATTTATGCAACGGCAATTCTGCCCACTTTGAATACTATTTTAGGCCAATTCCATTGCTCCCTTCAACCAAATTCTTAGCTGTTTCACTAGTATGTCTTCTGTTCAATTGATTAAGCACATGAAACCACCCATTAAACTATCAGCACTATCCTGTAAAGTGCACAGAGTTCGGTAATTTGGCCAATTTTACACAAAATTAAAAATAGAATCCAAAATAAACAGTGTAGACATTCCAGGCACTAAAACAATATTTCTTCTCTTCATTAATCATGTCCTCAGGCCTCTCCTATATTACACTTGCCTTCCATTTTAAATACATCATCACACTAAAAATCAAAGATTTACCCTATTCCTTGGATATTAAAATATAACCAGGAATGATTGATGATGGTTTATGGTGTCTCAATAATTGAATCAGGCCTATTAAAAATTCATAAAACAGACTAGGGGTGTAGGGGGGTCTTACCCATCTTTAGGAAATTGGCAAAAATCTAAACATTTCTGCTAATTTGATCTCAAATTCAAGCTAATTTTGGTAAAGAAATCATTAAAAATCATCTGTCTTTGTAGTATACAGTGGAACTCCAGATTTTGTATGCACCGAATATTGTATATTTCAGATTTAGACCACTTTTTTTGGGGCGAAATTTTGGTCCAGATTTCATACCTCCACCCGGAAATCGTACGTATCAGATGTGTGCCCGGGACGCCGCCACTCATGTACGTGCCTCAGTCTGGCTCTGTCACTGGTCGAGTGAGCATTACTTCGCGCGTTTATCTGAAACATTTTGTAATAATCCATTGTTTTTCGTGCTTAACTATTGAGTGCAACTGCGAAATAAGCCACCATGGGCCCAAAGAAAGTTCCTAGTGCCAGCCCTTTGGTAAAGGTGAGAAACATGATAGAATTCAAGAAAGAGATTCTAGAAAAATACAAAAGTGACGTACATTTAGCCGAGCTTGCCAGGATGTATGGGATGTCGAAATCAACACTCTGTTCCATCCTGGCAAAGAAAGTAGAAATCAAGGAAGCTAAAGTTGTGAAAGGGGTAAATACGTATGCTAACAAAACAGAGATCACAAACAATCGAAGATGTGGAGAAGTTGTTGTTGGGTTTGGATCAATGAAAAACAGTTAGCGGGAGATAGTGTTGTGGAGTCGATTATTTGCGAAAAGGCAAGGCAGTTGCATGCGGATCCCATAAAGAAAATGCCTGGAATGAATGCTGTTGTTAGTGAATTTAAGGCTAGCAGAGGCTAGGTTCAGCAGATTCAAAGAAGTGAAGTGGCATACACAGTGTTGTAAGGCATGGTGAGGCTGCAAGTTCAGACAAACGTGCAGCCGAAGAATTCGTTGATGAATTCAAGGAGTACGAAGAGGCTGAAGGATTCGTCCCCCAACAAGTGTTCAATTGTGACGAAACAGGCCTCTTTTGGAAGAAAATGCCAAAGAGGACCTACATCACGCAGGAGGAAAAGGCACTGCCAGGACACAAGCCTATGAAGGATAGGCTAACTTTTTTGTTCTGTGGTAACGCTAGTGGGGATTTCAAAGTGAAGCCTTTACTGGTGTATCACTCTGAAAATCCCAGAGTGTTCAAGAAAAACAATGTCATCAAGAGTAAATTGTGTGTGATGTGGAAAGCTAATAATAAGGCATGGGTCACAAGGCAAATTTTCATTGACTGGGTCCATGAAGTGTTTAGCCCAAGTGTGAAAAAATACCCCCTCGAAAATAAATTGCCACTCAAGTGCCTCCTGGTACTGGACAATGCTCTGGCTCATCCTCCAGACTTGGAAGACCAATTGTTTAGGGACTTCAGTTTTATAACAGTGAAGTTCTTGCCTCCTAACACCACTCCTCTCATCAAGCCCATGGACCAGTAGGTCATTTCTAACTTCAAAAAACTCTACACGAAAGCAATGTTTCAAAGGTGCTTTAAAGTGACCTCGGACACTGAACTAACCCTAAAAGAGTTCTGGAGGAATCACTTCAATATCTTCAACTGCATAAGCCTTATAGGTAAGGCTTGGCAGGGAGTGACTTCCAGGACTTTGAACTCTGCTTGGAGAAAATTGTGGACAGAATGTGTCTTCAACAAGGATTTTGAAGGGTTTGAGGCTGACCCTGACGACCCTACGCCTGTTGTGGAACCTACTGTCTTTGGGGATGTCCATGGGGTTGAAGGACGAATGTAAATTAGATTAGTCGTTTCAGACCCCCAAAAATACACTTACAAAAGCACTTACAAAAATACACTTACATAATTGTTCGAGTTGGGAGCTGTACGAAAACCAAGGGTCCACTGTAGTTTAATAATAATAAAAAAAATAATGTTAAATGTATAGAGAAGAAATATACAGTAATTAAATAATCACTCACCCCATGCCTCTCCAGTCAATCTGCGAGGCTGAATTGTTTTCGTCCCCATGAAGTAGGCACCTCGGTGTATTGCACGGAGATGAGACAAGTCTCTCATTCTGTTTAGATGTTCCATTATCACAGTCAAACCTATGAGCAATACAAAATTTCATGACAGATCAATAAAGTTTTTAATGTTAGACATAATACATTCAGGTACGTACAGTAAAACTTGTTAAAACTTTCATATTACCAACAACTGTAATTGTCCTCTTTCTATGATAGTACGTACATACAAATTTACAGCGTGAAGTAAAAGCACACAACACAAAACCTTTAACCCTTTGAGGGTCGACAGGCCCTTTCCGAAACTCGTTCTCAGGGTCGGAAAATATTCGAAAAAAAAAAAAATTATTTTTTCTTATGAAATGATAGAGTTTTTTTTTCTAAATCTAAATAGCTAAACAAAAAATTTTTGCGATCAATACTTACCGAGATATGAAGGCATGAAGTTCACTGAAATTGAACCGCTGTCGGCAACATCGCCGACTTCTGATCACCCGGTACAGTGGACCCCCGAGTTTCGAAAGGTTCTTACTTCGTAAACATCGTGTTTCGTAAGCTTTTTATGACTTCGAGAATCGTAAAATCGCTCGTGTTTCGTAACATATTAGACCTGTCCGCCTGCTCCGCGCCTGCGCGGGACGCAGGACGACGCCAGTGAAGCGTTGTTTACCATTGAGAGAACATTACCTAGCGCGCTAATTTAAACATTCACACTACATTTGGTGTTTTTTTTGGTGCTTTAGTGATTGTCACTGTGAAATAAGTCACCATGGGTCCAAAGAAGCTTCCTAGTGGCACCCCTGTGGTAGCATTCATGGAGGGAGTGTAGCATTCATGCAGGGAGTGTAGCAGGCATGCAGGGAGTTTAGCATTCGTGCAGGGAGTGTAGCATTCATGCAGGGAGTGTAGCAGGCATGCAGGGAGTGTAGCATTCATGCAGGGAGTGTAGCAGGCATGCAGGGAGTGTAGCAGGCATGCAGGGAGTGTAGCAGGCATGCAGGGAGTGTAGCAGGCATACAGGGAGTTTAGCATTGATGCAGGGAGTTTAGCATTGATGCAGGAAGTTTAGCAGGCATGCAGGGAGTGTAGCAGGCATGCAAGGAGTGTAGCAGGCATGCAGGGAGTGTAGCATTCATGCAGGGAGTGTAGCATTCATGCAGGGAGTGTAGCAGGCATGCAGGGAGTGTAGCAGGCATGCAGGGAGTGTAGCAGGCATGCAGGAAGTGTAGCAGGCATGCAGGGAGTGTTGCAGGGAGTGTAGCAGGCATGCAGGGAGTGTAGCAGGGAGTGTAGCAGGCATGCAGGGAGTTTAGCATTGATGCAGGGAGTTTAGCATTGATGCAGGAAGTTTAGCAGGCATGCAGGGAGTGTAGCAGGCATGCAAGGAGTGTAGCAGGCATGCAGGGAGTGTAGCATTCATGCAGGGAGTGTAGCATTCATGCAGGGAGTGTAGCAGGCATGCAGGGAGTGTAGCAGGCATGCAGGGAGTGTAGCAGGCATGCAGGGAGTGTTGCAGGCATGCAGGGAGTGTTGCAGGCATGCAGGGAGTGTTGCAGGCATGCAGGGAGTGTAGCAGGCATGCAGGGAGTGTAGCAGGCATGCAGGGAGTGGGATTTCCTTCGAGAGGCTGAAGAATTCCTCCCCAACAAGTGTTTAATTGTGATGAAACAGGCCTGTTTTGGAAGAAAATGCCCAAGAGGACCTTCATTACTCATTACTCTATCTTCCAGATGCCTGCAACTCTTCAATAAAGGTAAGTAAATGTATATATATATTGTTTTTAATTATTTTATATGTGAATATTTTTTTGTGGAACGGATTAATTGTATTTACATTATTTCTTATGGGAAATAGTGGTTCGAATTTCGAAAACTTCGTGTTAAGTACTAGCTCCTGGAACGGATTAATTACGATACTCGGGGTTCACTGTAATTATTTATTTTGTTTTTTTTCCACTTTTTTCTTTCGATTTTCTTTTTCTTTTTCCAAGTACAGTGGTACCCCGGTTTACGATGGTCCCCAAACTCACCCTTTTATGTAAGTTTATTTTTTTAAATGCTTTTGTAAGTGTAATTTTGGGGGTCTAAAAGGACTAGTCTATTTTACAACATTTCTTAAGGAGATAAATTCGTTTGGTAATGGCACTTGAACAGCATTCTGGAATGAAAAAATATCGTAAACCGGGGTACCACTGTAACTTTTGTGGCCTGTGAGACCAATATGAGCACTATTTGGTATATATTCACTCGTTGTACAATACACAATAGCTCTACAAACACTGTTGTCATTATATTGTTTACAAAAAATGTTTACACACACGATCAATATACAATGTTGTTTATTATTATTTGTCTATCATATATATACATATATACAGCCACTGGACATGCTTCTAGAAGTTCTGCAGCTTGTGGAAGTCTCTGAAACATGGTTCCATGCACAGAGGTGTTTTACATTCCACACACATGAAACGAGTGTCTCTGCGTTCTTGTGGGCGTTGTATGTGCACAGACAAAACACCTCTTCTGAGCCTTTTCTTGCAAGCAGTAGCAGGTAGTTTTGTTAGGAAGTGTTCACCAGGCCTCAGACGAGAGGGTAGTTGTTGATCAGTTCGCAGGCGTTGTTCTATTGCAGGTGTTGTTAGTTGGTACTTGAATAATATTTGTCTGATGACAGACAAACAAAACTGACCATATGGTGGTTTGTTTCTGGTCTTCAACTTATACACATTATAAGCATTCAACATGGAAATGTCCACAAGATGAAAAGAGTTTTATGTACCACTTATAACTCTTGAACACAATCAGCAAACCCAATTTGCATGTCACATTTGTCCACTGAACGCATATTGAGAGTGTAGTCGATCACAGCTGCAGGTTTTAGGATGGGTTCATCGGTCTCTTACTCACCCTGCCAGTGTCTGTCATTTCGTTCTGGTGAACTGATGACAACAGTGTGACATCTCGTTTGTCATGCCACCGAAATGCCATGATGTCATTGGCAGCAAACGCCTGCACCCTCACCCTACGAGTGCCAGCATTGAACTTAGGCATATGTTTACGATTTGCACGCACTGTACCGCACACATCTGTCATGTTCACTCGCAAAAATCACTGAGTAAAGGGCTTGTGTACCAGTTATCAGTATATAATATATGCCCTTACCAAGATATGGTTCCATCATTGTTCTAACCACATCACCAGAGATACCCAGTAACTTCCTGGTATTTTGCAATGTATTGCTTCCAGTGTACAATAATGTCCAATACAAGACCACTGTAGCAATCACAAAGTACAAACAACTTTATACCAAAGCGTTTCCTCTTGCTTGGTATATACTGCTTGAACGACAGTCTACCTTTGAACAAAATCAAAGACTCATCAATAACAAGCTTCCTGAAGGGATAAAAATACATATTGAATTTCTGTTTCAGATACATAAACACATTTCTAATCTTATATAACCTGTCGTTTCTGTCAGGCCTGGTTTTGTCTGAGAAGTGTAGCATCCCAGCAGTAGCACAAATCGATTCACTGGTATTATTTCACTAAAAGATGGGGTTGTAATGAGGCGGTCTGTCGACCAGTATGATTTGACACTGTGTTTATAAACATGTGGCATAAGCATTATTGTGGCAAACAAAAGATACATCTCAGCCACAGTTGTCTCCTTCCACTGGTGTAGACGTGATCCTGGTGAAAGAATCGTGTTTGCCATTGTGTAATCGAAGTATCTGTTGCTTTCCTGACAATAATTTCCATCAGGGGTTCGTCAAAGAATAACTGGAAACATTCCAGTTCAGTGGCATTGTTCCCAAGTGGACAAGATGGCCGTAGTCCACTTTGACTTTCATCAAAGTGATGGGGATTGGGAACAAAGTTCTCAGCTTCCTGCCAATCCCAGGTGCGGTCTGCTGGTGGGTACTGGATATTGACAGGTGGTTGTGGAGGTTGTGGAGGTTATGGAGGTTGTGGTGGTTGTGGAGGTTGTTGTGGTGGGTGGGTGGGTGAGGCTGACGCAGCGGCGTGGGTAGCAGCATGGCCTACTGCTGGTGCCTGATGGCTGGCACCGCCACCACCACCACCACCATCTGATGACGCATGTACATTTTTCATCCCCATTGTAACACTATCACCTTCATTTTCACTATCACTTCCGGTTGTATGCCCACGGGATGTACTCCGAGATGTACTCCTTACCCTTCGAACAGCATATGGCACACTTCCAGAGCTCATATACCGTCGTATATACTGACGCTTCACTGGAGAATATTCCACTTCACTCTCGCTACTGGAACTGTTTTGAAGAGCTTGGAGTTCATATTCACTATCCCTGTCATCACCATTGCTCACATCTGAGTCCTGGATATGAGTAAATAACAATTTCCTCCTTCGTTCTGGTACAAGTGAACGTGAACAAGACGCCATAGCACCGGAGGTGGAAGGTTGTGGGTCGTCGGGGTTTTCCTCACTATTACCGGTATTAGGTTCATTATTTTCGGTCACAAACTCACCAAAACCCTGGAAGTCATCTTCACTGACACTTCCATCTGTGTTTGAACTGTCACTTGGGAACAAAAGAGTCCCAATTCGCCGAGGAGTGAGGTGTTTCTTACCGCGAGGCATGGTGAGCAAGAGGTACTGAAATGGTGTTCCCACAATGCACCACTGGCTCCACGATTTTTTTCCTACTGCGCACACTGACCGCGCAGACCCATTCTCTCACATGTAGGCCTATCAGCTTTCTCCCGCTCGATTTGAAGGCGCTAGAATTTACGCGTACTAGTACGTGACCGACCCTGGCTTCAATGACGTACTAGTACGGGACCGACCCTCAAAGGGTTAAATATCTTGGGTAGGCATAGAAGTGTGTAATATAAGTGTAATGTTTGATACAATAAGATGTAGTTGAAATTGTGAGTACAGGTCGCCCTCCACATTCGCGAGTTCCACTTTCGAGGGCTTTGAATGTTTCGCGAATGTTCACAGTTAATGTGATTTCATAGTTAATCTTTGTTCTGACACTAATATTAGGTACTGAAATAGTACTCAAATAGTCACAAGCACAGTGACAAGTGAACATTTTCACCTGCATTGGTCACATACTATTGTCTAGAAATATATACAGTAGGGCCCCGCTTTTCGGCGTTTTGCCTTACGGCGTTCCGTTCATACGGCGAGTTCAAATTATGACCAAAACTTTCCATACGGCGTGCGGTCTTTCAAATATGGCGCACCACCCGGTTTGTGTACATTTTCCGTGAGCACATCTCTCTATTATGTAATAATCACTCTTGGGTACATTAAGTGTCCTATTTTACATCAATATAGACATTTTCATTAATCCTTCTATGATATTTTCTTCAAAATTATATAAGAAACACGTTACATAGCATATAAACATGCTGTTTATATGCTATTAAAGTGTTGCCGGGCGGAGGGAAAACATTACGTAATACGTACTAATAATAATCACTCTTGGGCACATTAAATGTCTTATTTTATGTTAATATAGACATTTTCATTAATCCATCTAGGATATTTTTTTCAAAATTATACTTATATATACTTTCCACACGACTTTCTACAAATAAATACTTTTCACCTCTCACCCTACATTAAGACCATTAAGACTACAAATATTTTAAGGTAAGTAATGAGTGTACAGTGGACCCCCGAGTTTCGTAAAAACTTCACTCCTGAAGTCTGCTCAAGTGCCATTACCGAACGAATTTACTCCCTTAAGGAAAAATTTCACGTAGGTTAGTCTATTTCAGACCCCCAAAAATACACTTCCACAAGAACTTACAAAATTATACTTACATAATTGCACGATTTCCGGGGTATTCGTTAACCGAGGGTCCACTGTACTGTATATGCATTGTATCACTCTAGGGCGCTTTAAGCATCGTAGTATAGTATTGTGGGTGGGTGGCCAGGAGGCTACCACACCTGACTTCTTACAGTAAATACTACTCACCTTTTCCCACATTAAGACTACAAATAGTATTTTGAGGTAAATAATGAGTGTACTCTCTGTGTATTTTACTTTTTAATGCCTAGTTCTATTGTTAACTTAATATATGTTAGGTAAACTTGTTATCTGGTATTTATATGCATTTATAAATGGAAAAAATGGAGTTCT
>WNWK01009897.1:0-73585 GCA_009830355.1 Cherax destructor | reverse complement strand
TGGCAACCACTGCTCTATCATACTAGTAATGATTCTTGGCAACCACTGCTCTATCATACTCGTAATGATTCTTGGCAACCACTGCCCTATCATACTAGTAATGATTCTTGGCAACCACTGCTCTATCATACTCGTAATGATTCTTGGCAACCACTGCTCTATCATACTCGTAATGATTCTTGGCAACCACTGCTCTATCATACTCGTAATGATTCTTGCCAACCACTGCTCTATCATACTCGTAACATTATGTATTATATATCACAACAAACCTGGTGTTTGTGTCCTCACTTGAATATTTATAATAATTGACGTATCTCGGGTTCTTATTAATTAACAGCTGTCTGTGTCCACTGGTTGTGTTCACACATGCTCGCTGGACCAGTACCCTGGACCAGTACCCTGGACCAATACTCTGGTCCAGTACCCTGGACCAGTACCCTGGACCAGTACCATGGACCAGTACCCTGGACCAATACTCTGGTCCAGTACCCTGGACCAGTACCCTGGACCAGTACCCTGGACCAGTACCCTGGACCAATACTCTGGTCCAGTACCCTGCACCAGTACCCTGGACCAGTACCCTGCACCAGTACCCTAGACCAGTACCCTGGACCAGTACCCTGGACCAGTTCCCTGGACCAGTACCCTGGACCAGTACTCTAGACCAGTACCCTGGACCAGTACCCTGCACCAGTACCCTGGACCAATACTCTGGTCCAGTACCCTGCACGAGTACCCTAGACCGGTACCCAGGAACAATACTCTGGTCCAGTACCCTGCACCAGTAACCTAGACCGGTACCCAGGAACAATACTCTGGCCCAGTACCCGGGACCAGTACCCTGCATCAGCAACCTGGACTAGCATGCTGGACCAGAACCGGTCTGCCTCTCTGGGGTCGCCCGCAAATTGCCACATTCACTGTAGAGATTATGAAGAGTTCCTCCCACTGAATATCTGGGGGCAGACACACACTCTCTCTCTTAGGCTCTCTGATTCTATCTTCTATTCGTAAGCCGACGGAAGGCCTCGTATATATATATATATATATATATATATATATATATATATATATATATATATATATATATATATATATATATATATATATATATATATATATTTATATATTTATTTCAACAAGTCGGCCGTCCCCCACCGAGGCAGGGTGACCCAAAAGAAAGAAAATCCCCAAAAATATAATACTTTCATCATTCAACACTTTCACCACACTCATATATAATCACTGTCTGTGCAGAGGATCTCAGATACGACAGCTGAGAATAGTCCCTCCCATCTGTCACTATCTCAGACCCCTCCTTTAAAGTGCAGGCATTGTACTTCCCATTTCCAGGACTCAAGTCCAACTAAATAAATTAACTGGTTTCTCTGAATCCCTTCACAAAATGTTACCCTGCTCACACTCCAACAGCTCGTCATGTCCCAAAACCATTCGTCTCCACTTATTCCTCTATCTAACACTCAACTGATTGCTGGAAGTCCAAGCCCTCGCCCAAAACCTCTTCTTCACTCAACCTTTTCTGACACCTACCGCCTCTTCCTACAGTTTAAGTCTCCCATAAGCACAGTATCATCAGCAAAAGTAACTGTGTCAACTCCCATTTTGCATTTAATTCCCCATAATTTAATCCCACCCTTCTCCCCAACACCCTAGCATTTACTTCTTTTACAACCCCATCTATAAATATATTAAACAACCATGGTGACATTACACATCCCTGTCTAAGACCTACTTTTACCGGGAAGTAATCTCCCTCTCTCCTACACACCCTAACCTGAGCCTCACTTTCCTCATAAAAACTCTTTACAGCCTTCAGTAACTTACTACCTATTCCATACACTTGCAACATTTACCACATTGCTCCCCTATCCACTCTATCATATGCCTTTTCTAAATCCATAAATGCAATGAAAACTTCCCTACCTTTATCTAAATACTGTTCACATATATGGTTCACTGTAAACACTTGATCTACACATCTCCTACCCACTCTAAAGCATCCTTGCTCATCTGCAATCCTACTCTCTGTCTTACCTCTAATTCTTTCAGTAATAACTTATTCCCCTATAATTCTTACACTCTCTTTTATCCCCCTTCCCTTTATATAAAGGAACTATACATGCTCTCTGACAATCCCTAGGTACCTTCCCCTCTTTCATACATTTATTAAACAAAATACCAACCACTCCAACACTATATCTTCTTCCCCTGTTTTTAACATTTCTGTCATGATCCCGTCAGTTCCAGCTGCTTGATCTCCTACGTAATACTTCATGCACTTCTCTCACACTCACATCCTGCTTTTCTTCATTCCTTCAGCTTTGTCTCACTTAAAGCCAGGACATCCAGCTTCTTTTCATTCATAACAACTACAATAATCTCTTTCTTATCATTCGCACAACATCCACGCACATTCAAACATCCCACTTTGACGGTTTTCTTCTTTTTCTTGTTATTAAGCTATATGGGAAAAGGGGTTACTAGCCCATTGTTCCCGGCATTTTAGTTGACTTTTACAACACGCATGGCTTACGGAGGAAAGATTCTTATTCCACTTCCCCATGGATATGAAAGGTAAAGCAATAAGAACAAGAACTATTAAGATAAAATCAAAGAAAACTCAGATAAGTGTCTATACATAAACGTGTACATGTTTGCGTAGTGTGACCTAAGTGTAAGTAGAAGTAACAAGACGTACCTGAAATCTTGCATGTTTATGAGACAGAAAAAAGACACCAGCAATCCTAACCATCATGTAAAACAATTACAGGCTTTTGTTTTACACTCACTTGGCAGGACGGTAGTACCTCCCTGGGTGGTTACAACCATCAGTGTGGTACGGTACAGTGTGGTACTGCGTACCTTGTTACAAGGTTCGTAGGTTCCTGTTCCTAGAGATCAGTGTTTGTATATATATATATATATATATATATATATATATATATATATATATATATATATATATATATATATATATATATAAAATTCTCGCTTTATTGTCTTCGTGTGTGCTTATTTATATCCTGGATTAGTGTTTATTACTCTATTGTTGTTAACAGTAATGTGTTTTGTTGGTTTGTGTTTGTGCGTAAGGAGTAAGTGAAACAAGGTGCTTAGTGAAGAGTAACCATACAGGGAGGTGCTACTCTCCTGTCACACGAGTGTGAACCACACACACACACACCAGACAGTAAGGATATTAGACAACAGCTCAGGGAGGTGCTACGCTCCTGTCATATAAGTGTGAATAGGGAACCTCAGAAATATTTTGCTGCTGCTTTGTCAAGGTTACCACTCACACATTTACGTTGTTGACAATATTGGTGACATCAGAGGCAGGAATTCTTATTGGACACTCCCAGCAAGTATATCACCAGAAGCCATGCAGGAGATTATATCAAGCTTTGAGGAGGGCGAGTCTACTCCTTGTGTCCAGCACCAGGGACAACACTTCGTGCCTGGCAGGGGGGCGAGTCTACTCCTTGTGTCTAGCACCAGGGACAACACTTCATGCCTGGCAGGGGGGCGAGTCTACTCGTTGTGTCCACCATGCCTGGCAGGGGGACGAGTCTACTCGTTGTGTCCAGCACCAGGGACAACACTTCATGCCTGGCAGGGGGACGAGTCTACTCGTTGTGTCCAGCACCAGGGACAACACTTCATGCCTGGCAGGGGTAAAGAACGAGTCTACTCCTTGTGTCCAGCACCAGAGACAACACTTCATGCCTGCCAGGGGTAGGGAACGAGTCTACTCCTTGTGTCCAGCACCAGGGACAACACTTCGTGCCTGGCAGGGGGACGAGTCTACTCCTTGTGTCCAGCACCAGGGACAACACTTCGTGCCTGGCAGGGGAACGAGTCTACTCCTTGTGTCCAGCACCAGAGACAACACTTCGTGCCTGGCAGGGGGGCGAGTCTACTCGTTGTGTCCACCATGCCTGGCAGGGGGACGAGTCTACTCCTTGTGTCCAGCACCAGGGACAACACTTCGTGCCTGGCAGGGGGACGAGTCTACTCGTTGTGTCCAGCACCAGGGACAACACTTCATGCCTGGCAGGGGGGCGAGTCTACTCCTTGTGTCCAGCACCAGGGACAACACGTCATGCCTGGCAGGGGGACGAGTCTACTCCTTGTGTCCAGCACTAGAGACAACTCTTCATGCCTGGCAGGGGGACGAGTCTACTCCTTGTGTCCAGCACCAGGGACAACACGTCATGCCTGGCAGGGGGACGAGTCTACTCCTTGTGTCCAGCACCAGAGACAACTCGTCATGCCTGGCAGGGGGACGAGTCTACTCCTTGTGTCCAGCACCAGGGACAACACGTCATGCCTGGCAGGGGGACGAGTCTACTCCTTGTGTCCAGCACCAGAGACAACTCGTCATGCCTGGCAGGGGACGAGTCTACTCCTTGTGTCTAGCACCAGGGACAACACGTCATGCCTGGCAGGGGACGAGTCTACTCCTTGTGTCCAGCACCAGGGACAACACGTCATGCCTGGCAGGGGGACGAGTCTACTCCTTGTGTCCAGCACCAGAGACAACCGTCATGCCTGGCAGGGGACGAGTCTACTCCTGTGTCCAGCACCAGGACAACACGTCATGCCTGGCAGGGGGACGAGTCTACTCCTTGGTCCAGCACCAGAGACAACTCGTCATGCCTGGCAGGGGACGAGTCTACTCCTTGTGTCCAGCACCAGGACAACTCGTCATGCCTGGCAGGGGACGAGTCTACTCCTTGTGTCCAGCACCAGGGACAACCGTCATGCCTCAGGACATCCTCAGCACCAGAGACCGTATCCTTGAGTCTACTCCTTGTGTCCAGCACCAGGACAACTCGTCATGCCTAGAGTCTATTGTGTCACACCGGGGACAGTAGCTGCAGAGATCTACTCCTTGTGTCCAGAGCAACGTCATCCTGCAGGAATTTTGACCAATCTTGTTGATGCATCGAAATCTCACCATAGCTTTAGGTTTATATTATACTTCTTGTGCAGCTAAACCCGTGTGGGTCATTAAACACGACGAGTGTTGGAAGCTCGATCCTCCGTGTGTATATTCTTCGTCATCTCATCTCGTGATGATCCTCACTTATGTATACATATAATAGATGATTTTACCCAACAGAAGGATGGTCTCAGTAGGAACTATCCTATCAGTAGGAACCATCCTATCAGTAGGAACTATCCTACAGAGGCTTATGTTTCAAATATATTCAAATTCTTCCTGGCAAAAAGTTTCTCCATTAAAGGTTTCCAAATGTCGCACAATTGTCTTTTTCTAGACCATTTATATCACATTAGACAGGATTATTATGATTTTTGGAGGAGTCTATTTGTAATGGCAGGTAGTGGCAATATTATTAATTATTTATGTATAGTAGCAGTAAAGTAGTATAATGTAGTAGAGTAGTAATAGTAGTAGTAAGTATTAGTAATAGTGTAGTAGCAGTAGTAATAGTAGTAGTAGCAGTAAAGTAACTACAGCTATACGAAACGTCTTCCATGACGTAGAAGGTGGTGTAGAGGGCGTCCCTGGAACAATAATAATAATAATATCTTTATTTACTACAAGTACATGTACAAGGTATACAGTCCTAGCTGACATCAATGACATACTACTATATAGAAAGTCCCTTGTTATGCTGAGCATTTCCCACAAATTAAGTCAGTTTTGTCCCAGGATGCGACCCACACTGGTACCCATTCCGATGTAAGGAAACACCCCCAATGTGTCTACCCACGCCGGGAATCGAACCCGGACACTCACACGGGTGTGAGGGAGGGTGTGCAGAATACTTTGAGTGGTGGCCGGGTCACCATTTGGAGAAGACCCGGGCCGGACGTAAAGGCGAACCTACAAGAAGAACAAGAAGATTTGAGTGGTTGGGTCTTGAGCATCCAGCAGGCGTGAGTGCGCATGTCAGAGTGACTGGAGACAAGTGTTTCGACAGAGTTGACTTGTTGTTGCAATGTGAACAATGCGACAGTTATGAAGGGATTAAGGACAAACAGGCCAGCCAGACTTCGGCTCTGAGTGTAAAAAGCACAGTGCCTGCACTCTGAAGGATATGTGGGGGGTGCTCTGATTCCTCGGGGTATCAGATACCTGGAGTATACCTGGAGAGGGTTTCAGGGATCAACGCCCAAACGGCCCGGTCTGTGACCAGGCCTCGTAGTAGATCAGGGTCTGATCAACCAGGCTATTACTGCTGGTCGTACGCAAATAGACATACGAACTACAGCCCGGCTGGTCAGGTACTGACTTTAGGGCCTGTCCAGCGCCTTTTGAAGACAGCTAGGGGTCTATTAGTAATCCCCCTTATGTATCCTGGGAGGCAGTTGAGCAGTCTTGGGCCCCTGACACTTATTGTGTTGTCATTTAGCGTACTTGTGGCGCCCCCTGCTTTTCATTGGGGAAATGTTGCATCTCCTGCCGAGTATTTCGCTTTCGTAGGTAGTGGGTTTTCGTGTGCAAATTTGAGACTAGTCCCTCTAGTATTTTCCAGGGAATACAAATCAAGGGACTTCAACAGTTCCCAGTAATTTAGGTTCTTTATTGTATTTATGGGTGCCGTGAAAGTTCTCTGTACATTCTCAGGGACACCAATTTCGCCTGAGTGTAGAGAACAAGCGATTTGAAGAGACTCATCATGGACTGGGCATTCCTAGTTTTGAAGGTTCTCATTGTCAATCCTATCATTTTCCTAGCAGATGTGTTAGATAAATTGTTGTGATCTTTGAAAGTGAGATCCTTTGACATTATCTCTCCCAGGTCCTTCACATTAGTTTTCTCTCTATTGTGTGGTTGGAATTTGTTTTATACTCTGATACAGTTTTAATTTCCTCGAGTTTCCCATATCGGAGTAATTAAAATTTCTCTTCATTGAACTACATGTTGTTTTCTGCGGCCCATTTAAGAATTTGGTTGATGTCCACTTGAAGTCTTGCAGTGTCTTCAGTGGATGACACCGTCATGCAGATTCTGGTGTCATCAACAAAGGAAGACACGGTGCTGTGGCTTACATCTCTGTCTATGTCAGATATGAGAAGGAAAGGATGGGGGGAGTACTGTACCTTGTGGAACAGAGCTTTTCACTGTAGCCGCCTCAGACTTTACTCTGTTTATTATTACTCTTTGTGTTCTATTTGTTAAGAAGTTATAGATCCAGCTACCAACTTTTCCTGTTATTTCTTTACCATGCATTTTGTGTGCTATTACACCATGGTCACACTTGTCGAAGGCTTTCACAAAGTCTGTGTATACTACATCAGCGTTTTGTTTGTCCTCCAGTACATTTAAGACCTTGATATACTGGTCCAGTAGCTGGGACAGGCAGGAGCGACCTGCTCTAAACCCTTGTTGCCCTGGGTTGTGTAACTGATGAGTATCTAGGTGGTTGGCGATCTTGCTTCTTGGAACCCTTTCAAAGATTTTAATGATATGGGACGTTAGTACTATCGGTCTTTAGTTCTTTGGAATTGCTTTACTGCCACCTTTGTAGAGTGGGGCTATGTCTGTTGTTATTAGTAAGTGTGGGTTGACCCCTGTGTCCATGCTCCCTCTCCATAGAATGCTGAAGGCACGTGATAGGGGCTTCTTGCAGTTCTTGATGAACACGGAGTTCCATGAGTCTGGGCCTGGGGCAGAGTGCATGGCCATGTCATTTATGGGTTTTTTCGATATCAGGAATCAGGAATCTGCTCGAAATTATTTTATGATGGGTGGATAAAAATAATAGTTAATGCATAAACACGACTACAGACGCCCTACAGCTTCGCTTCTTTATTAACACTTCACTGAAGTGTTAAGCCGTGGGTGCTATTCAACACTATAAGCCGTGGGTGCTATTCAACACTATAAGCCGTGTGGGCTATTCAACACTGTAAGCCGTGTGGGCTATTCAACACTATAAGTCGTGGGTGATACTCAACACTAAAAGCCGTGTGGATTATTCAACACTATAAGCCGTGGGTGCTATTCAACACTATAAGCCGTGTGGGCTATTCAACACTGTAAGCCGTGTGGGCTATTCAACACTATAAGCCGTGGGTGCTACTCAACACTGTAAGCCGTGGGTGCCACTCAACACTGTAAGCCGTGTGGGCTATTCAACACTATAAGCCGTGTGGGCTATTCAACACTATAAGCCGTGTGGGCTATTCAACACTAAAGCCGTGGGGCTATTCACACTATAAGCCGTGGGGCTATTCAACACTATAAGCCGTGGGGCTATTCAACACTAAAGCCGTGGGGCTATTCAACAACTACAAGTCGTGGGTGCTATTCAACACTATAAGCCGTGTGGGCTATTCACATAGCGTGGGCTATTCTACATATAGCCGTGGGGCTATTCAACACTATAAGTCATCGTGGGTGCTATTCAACACTAAAGCCGTGGGGCTATTCAACACTATAAGCCGTGGGGCTATTCAACACTACAAGCCGTGGGGCTATTCAACACTACAAGCGTGGGGCTATTAACACTATAAGCGTGGGGCTATTCAACACTAAAGCGTGGGGCTATTCAACACATAAGCCGTGGGGCTATTCAACACTATAAGCCGTGTGGGCTATTCAACACTATAAGCCGTGTGGGCTATTCAACACTATAAGCTGTGTGGGCTATTCAACACTATAAGCCGTGGGGGCTATTCAACACTATAAGTCGTGGGTGCTATTCAACACTACAAGCCGTGGGGGCTATTCAACACTACAAGCCGTGGGGCTATTCAACACTATAAGTCGTGGGTGCTATTCAACACTACAAGCCGTGGGGGCTATTCAACACTACAAGCCGTGGGGGCTATTCAACACTACAAGCCGTAGGGGCTATTCAACACTACAAACAGTGGGGGCTATTCAACACTACAAGTCGTGGGGGCTATTCAACACTACAAGTCGTAGGGGCTATTCAACAATACAAGCCGTGGGGCTATCAACACTAAAGCCGTGGGGCTACTTCAACACTATAAGCCGTGGGGCTATTCAACACTATAAGCGTGGGGCTATTCAACACTAAAGCCGTGGGGCTATTCAACACTATAAGCCGTGTGGGCTATTCAACACTATAAGCTGTGTGGGCTATTCAACACTATAAGCAGTGGGGGCTATTCAACACTACAAGTCGTGGGGCTATTCAACACTACAAGCCGTGGGGGCTATTCAACACTACAAGTCGTGGGGCTATTCAACACTACAAGCCGTGGGGGCTATTCAACACTACAAGCCGTGGGGGCTATTCAACACTACAAGCCGTGGGGGCTATTCAACACTACAAGCCGTGGGGGCTATTCAACACTACAAGCCGTGGAGGCTATTCAACACTACAAACAGTGGGGCTATTCAACACTACAAGCAGTGGGGGCTATTCAACACTACAAGCCGTGGGGGCTATTTAACACTACAAACAGTGGGGCTATTCAACACTACAAGAAGTGGGGGGCTATTCAACACTACAAGCCGTGGAGGCTATTCAACACTACAAGCAGTGGGGGCTATTCAACACTACAAGCAGTGAGGGCTATTCAACACTACAAGCAGTGGGGGCTATTCAACACTACAAGCAGTGGGGGCTATTCAACACTACAAGCCGTGGGGGCTATTCAACACTACAAGCCGTGGGGGCTATTCAACACTACAAACAGTGGGGGCTATTCAACACTACAAGCAGTGGGGGCTATTCAACACTACAAGCCGTTGTGGCTGTTCAACACTACAAGCAGTGGGGGCTATTCATCACTACAAGCCGTGGGATCTATTCAACACTACAAGCCGTGGGGGCTATTCACCACTACAAACAGTGGGGGCTATTCAACACTACAAGCAGTTGGGGCTATTCAACACTACAAGCCGTGGGGGCTATTCAACACTACAAGCAGTGGGGGCTATTCAAGACTACAAGCAGTGGGGGCTATTCAACACTACAAACAGTGGGGGCTATTCAACACTACAAGCAGTGGGGGCTATTCAACACTATAAGTCGTGGGTGCTACTCAACACTGTAAGCCGTGTGGGCTATTCAACACTATAAGCCGTGTGGGCTATTCAACACTATAAGCCGTGGGTGCTATTCAACACTATAAGCCGTGTGGGCTATTCAACACTGTAAGCCGTGTGGGCTATTCAACACTATAAGCCGTGGGTGCTACTCAACACTATAAGCCGTGGGTGCTACTCAACACTGTAAGCCGTGGGTGCTACTCAACACTGTAAGCCGTGTGGGCTATTCAACACTATAAGCCGTGTGGGCTATTCAACACTATAAGCCGTGGGGGCTATTCAACACTACAAGCCGTGGGGGCTATTCAATACTACAAGCCGTGGGGGCTATTCAACACTACAAGCCGTGGGGGCTATTCAACACTACAAGTCGTAGGGGCTATTCAACAATACAAGCCGTGGGTGCTACTCAACACTATAAGCCGTGTGGGCTACTCAACACTATAAGCCGTGGGGGCTATTCAACACTATAAGTGTTGGGTGCTATTCAACACTATAAGCCGTGTGGGCTATTCAACACTATAAGCCGTGGGTGCTACTCAACACTATAAGCCGTGTGGGCTATTCAACACTATAAGCCGTGTGGGCTATTCAACACTACAAGCCGTGGGTGCTACTCAACACTATAAGCCGTGTGGGCTACTCAACACTATAAGCCGTGGGGGCTATTCAACACTACAAGACGTGGGGGCTATTCAACACTATAAGCCGTAGGGGCTATTTAACACTATAAGCCGTGTGGGCTATTCAACACTATAAGCCGTGTGGGCTATTCAACACTATAAGCCGTGTGGGCTATTCAACACTATAAGCTGTGTGGGCTATTCAACACTACAAGCCGTGGGGGCTATTCAACACTATAAGTCGTGGGTGCTATTCAACACTACAAGCCGTGGGGGCTATTCAACACTATAAGCCGTGTGGGCTATTCAACACTATAAGCCGTGTGGGCTATTCAGCACTATAAGCCGTGTGGGCTATTCAACACTATAAGCTGTGTGGGCTATTCAACACTATAAGCCGTGTGGGCTATTCAACACTATAAGCTGTGTGGACTATTCAACACTATAAGCCGTGTGGGCTATTCAACACTATAAGCTGTGTGGGCTATTCAACACTACAAGCCGTGGGGGCTATTCAACACTATAAGTCGTGGGTGCTATTCAACACTACAAGCCGTGGGGGCTATTCAACACTACAAGCCGTGGGGGCTATTCAACTCTATAAGTCGTGGGTGCTATTCAACACTACAAGCCGTGGGGGCTATTCAACACTACAAGCCGTGGGGGCTATTCAACACTACAAACAGTGGGGGCTATTCAACACTACAAACAGTGGGGGCTATTCAACACTACAAGCAGTGGGGGCTATTCAACACTACAAGCCGTGGGGGCTATTCAACACTACAAGCAGTGGGGGCTATTCAACACTATTCAGAATATTAAAAATGTCAAAATGAACTGTCTGATACATTCAGGGGTAAACAATGACAGGTATTACCGGGTTTACTCTATGCTTAGACCTGACTGATAACAAATATAATTGATATTTTATCAGCGCTGAGGAGGAAGTTATCTCTGAGACAAACGTGATTTACTTTCTAATGATTTGTTATCTTGGTTCATTAAGGAAGACTGTGGTAAAAACAGACAAGTGGTATGAAGACACATGGTAACAGAAGATCTGTTTTTAATACACGTTTCGCTCAAGATTAGGCTTGGTTTGGTTCCCAGTTTGGCTACGTGTTACCGCTTGAACATAAGATTAGTGACCACCTTTCGCTCTATTCTTTTAAGAAGTTCCTTATGAAGCAGGTGTCTCAAGGACATGTATACCGAGATCTTATTAAAAAAAACGTTTCGCTCAGTGAATCTGTTTCAAAAGATCATTGTAGACGGTGGAAGGTGCGAAGTAGTAGTCTTGGGAGATCAGTCCCTCAGGCTTAATGAATCTGGAGATGACAGAGGAAGAAGACTTACTAGTGAGAGTATCAAGTGACTTGAAGCTCTCACTGTGCGAAACATCGACCGTGTCTACATGTCAGCTTACTGCCTATCTTCAGGTTGCCAGTCTTTCGCTCAGGTCAACGTTTCACTCGACTCCACCCGAGCTTCCACCTCTCCAAGACTAACACACATTACGCCACATCAACACAGACAAACGCAACACTGCCTGAAACACATTACGTTTAAAAGAAGACAATTAAGTGGCTTCTTCAGCACAGAGCCGCTAGTGGCGAAACGTGTCCTCTAATAAATGTCCTGTGAACTGTATATGAGTGTCATTCTCCACATCATGTCAGTATCACCAGAACATTTCTCACATTTCCATAACACATTACGTTCTTCAGTCATAACATTTACATTAGGCTTAGAGGAGACTGCTAGGTAAATAGACACATATCCAACTAATGTGACATTTTATTGTGGCAACGTTTCGCTCTGCAGGAGCTTGGCAGAGAGCTAAACGTTGCCACAATAAAATGCCATATTAGTTGCATCTGTGTCCATTCACCTAACATTTTATCGGTAATTCTATCATTATTACTAAAGGAATCTTTTTATTTACATAAATCTTCATCTATAATGTGCTTTATTAAGCATCTTAATGAAACGTCTTTAAGGGAAAATTACTTTAAGGGAACTTTAAGGGGAAATGACTCAATATTTTAACCATCCGGCTTCACCTGTGTGAAAATACACAAATAACCCGATGTTTCGGTCTGACTTGGACCATTAACAAGTTAGTTAATGGTTCAAGTCGGTCCGAAACGTCATTATAAAGTTTCTGTTATGTCTGTTGTGTCTGTGTTGTTCTGCAAGGAACGTAAACAAGACGGTAGCCAGAAAAACATGACCTGATTACTAGTACATCTGATCATGTACCAAACACCTCTCATTACAAAGTTATCCAAAACTGTGACATAAAAAGGAGTCAAGATTATCAAACAAGGAATTATTTTTCCTCGGAGTGAATTAGCTGATCTCTAAGCTAATCTAACTCTTCCTAGGTTTGGCTTAGGGGATATTTTCAGTAAGGAGTCATTACCAGGGTGTAGCTAAGATGATATCAACGTGCGTAAGTGTTACCTAAGTCAGTGTTCAGCTTCATTGGGTTAACACACTGTTAATTTTAACTTCACAGTTCTCAGAACCCGACTGAAGACCAACGATCAGACGGCTGTCTGCGGGACCTTCTTCTACCCATTTATTATCTTTTATTTTTTTTAACGAATTGGCCTTATCCCACCAAGTCAGAGTGACCAAAAAAGAAAAACGAAAGTTTCCCTCTTTAAATTTAGTAATGTATACAGGAGAAGGGGTTACTAGCCCCTTGCTCCCAGCATTTTAGTCGCCTCTTACGACACGCGTGGCTTACGGAGGTAGAATTCTTTTCCACTGTGCTTTTTTTCTGGTCTGTTTTGAAAACGTGAGTTTTCTGAATTTACAGTTTTCACAGTACACTTTTAATGTTTTAAATTTCTTCATATATTTAAGAGACTTTTTTCGATTTATTTTTTGCTTAGTAAGAGTATAATAAAGGTTTCACTGGGCGAAATGTTGTTATAATAAATCTTGAAGTGTTTTGTGGATCTTTTCCTTCACTTGCGGAATATAGTGTTGGAGTGGTTGGTATTTTTGTTTAATAAATGTATGAAAGAGGGGAAGGTACCTAGGGATTGGCAGAGAACATGTATAGTTCCTTTATATAAAGGGAAGGGGGATAAAAGAGAGTGTAAAAATTATAGGGGAATAAGTTTACTGAGTATACCAGGTAAAGTATATGGTAGGGTTATTATTGAAAGAATTAAAGGTAAGACAGAGAGTAGGATTGCAGATGAGCAAGGAGGCTTTAGAGTGGGTAGGGGATGTGTAGATCAAGTGTTTACATTGAAGCATATATGTGAACAGTATTTAGATAAAGATAGAGAAGTTTTTATTGCATTTATGGAATAGGAGTTACTGAATGCTGTAAAGAGTTTTTATAATGATAGTGAGGCTCAGGTTAGGGTGTGTAGTAGAAAGGGAGATTACGTCCCGGTTAAAGTAGGTCTTAGACAGGGATATATGATGTCACCATATTTATAGATGGGGTTGTTAAATAAGTAAATGCTAGGGTGTTGGGGAGAGGAGTGGGATTAAATTATGGGGAATCAAATACAAAATGGGAGTTGACACAGTTACTTTTTGCTGATGATACTGTGCTTATAGGAGATTCTAAAGAGAAGTTGCAAAGGTTAGTGGACGAGTTTGGGAGGGTGTGTAAAGGTAGAAAGATGAAAGTGAACATAGATAAGAGTAAAGTGATGAGGATATCAAACGATTTAGATAAAGAAAAATTGGATATCACATTGGAGAGAGGGAGTATGGAAGAAATGAATGTTTTCAGATATTTTGGAGTTGACTTGTCAGTTGATGGGTTTATGAAGGATGAGGTTAACAATAGAATTGATGAAGGAAAAAAGGAGGCAAAGAAGGGAATGTCTGAAAGTATAGTCGTACCAACACTCTTATATGGGTGTGAAGCATGGGTTGTAAATGCTGCAGCGAGGAGGAGATGTCCTGTCTAAGGGCAATGTGTGGTGTAAATATTATGCAGAAAATTCGGAGTGTGGAAATTATGAGGAGGTGTGGAGTTACTAAAAGTATTTGTCAGAGGGCTGAAGAGGGGTTGTTGAGGTGGTTTGGTCATTTAGAGAGAATGGATCAAAGTAGAATGACTTGGAGAGCGTATAAACCTGTTGGGGAAGGAAGGCGGGGTAGGGGTCGTCCTCGAAAAGGTTGGAGGGAGGTGGTAAAGGAAGTCTTGTGGGCGAAAGGCTTGGACTTCCAGCAAGCATGTGTGAGCGTGTTAGATAGGAGTGAATGGAGACGAATGATTTTTGGGACCTGACGAGCTGTTGGAGTGTGAGCAGGGTAATATTTTGTGAAGGGATTCAGGGAAACCGGTTAGCTAGACTTGAGTCCTGGAAATGGGAAGTATAATACCTGTACTTTAAAGGAGAGGTTTGGGATATAGGCAGTTTGGGGGGACTTTTAAACTGTCATGTCTGAGCGACTCTGTAGAGACAAAAGACAGTGATTATGTATGAGTGAGGTGAAAGTGTTGAAAGATGAAAGTATTTTATTTTGGGGGATTTTGTTTCTTTTTGGGTCACCCTGCCTTCGGTGGGAGACGGCCGACTTGTTGAATATATATATATATATATATATATATATATATATATATATATATATATATATATATATATATATATATATATATATATATATATATATATATATATATATATAGGATGGGGTCCACCTCTAGTGCAAATTGTGGGACCCATTGCCCAGCTCAACGGGAACCCCAAGTGCAAAGGTCTGATGGAAGTCAAAAGCGTCCTGATGGAGCCACTATGTTACCCTGGAAGGATGGTAAGCAGATTGCCTGGGACTACACCTGTGCTGCCACATTGGCAGACACTTACTTGCCATACTCCGTAGCTGAAGGGGGTGGAGCTGCCAGCCACAGTTAGACCTAAAAGACCCGCAAATATGGAGGCCTTTGCCCTTGCTATAACTTCATCCCAATACAGTCAGAGACACTTGGAGCATAGGGCAAGTGTGCTCTGAAATTCCTCAAAGAGCTGGGTGTAAAACTTAACATAGAAACCAAGGACCACAGGACAGTAAGCTTCCTCTTTCATGGACTCAGTGTCGCGATCCAGAGGGAAAATGCCTGCAGCATTCTGGGCACGCGGCCCACTACCGGGGAGCTGGACGAAGTTTTCGAGATGTAGCTCTGAGTTATTATTTCTATGTTGTTCTACTCCCCATTTATTTTTGTAATATATATATATATATATATATATATATATATAATATATATATAAATATAATATATATATATATATATATATATATATATATAATTATATTATATATTATATATATATATTATATATATATATATATATATATATATATAATAATATATTATATATGTATGTATCTCTTAAATCTTTGTACCATATTATGTAATAAAATATGTAATATATATATATATATATATATATATATATTATATATATATATATATATATATATATATATATATATATATATATATATATATATATATATATAATAACATATTAGTATTAATTAACACCGAATCGTTAAGTGAAATGCCTTAAAGCCTTTTTGTCGATGTTTCGCCCATGCAGGTTTGTAATATGATAACACCTCATTTGTGGTCTTCGCGTGAAATATAATTTATTGTTTGACACAGTGTCTGTGTTTTCACAGTGAGTGCCTTTGCACAGGTGTTCACTCTGCACGGAGCCAACCTACGAACTCTGACCAACTCAGTGCTCTACCGACCGTCCAGACGGTCAGTCTTGCTATCCAGCTCTAGACGTTCATTAGACTGCAGCTTCCATCCTCTGCTCCAGCTTTGAACCCTGGGATGCCAAGGTCAGTCTGACCTATGTCGTTGTCGCATCATTCACTATGTGTTATTTATGGTATCTGCGGAGAAATCTTTCGCTTGGTAACCGGTACCAATTCCGTTTTTGGTCATAGGAATTAGTAGTGTGAAACCTATCTTCCATCACCTGGAGGGTAGGGTATACTGCGTCCTATTTAGTGGGTTCTGTTACCTTCATGGGTCGTGGGTAGGGTATACTGCGTCCTGTTTAGTGGGTTCTGTTACCTTCATGGGTCGTGGGTAGGGTATACTGCGTCCTATTTAGTGGGTTCTGTTATTTGTTGATGGTTCCAGTTGTCATCGCCCCTGCGGCCCCGGTCTCAGATCAAGCCTCGTTAATTAGAAACTAGATATCATTCACAACACAGGAAACACAGAAGACGTCTTCAAATAATTGCAAGAAAACAACTGTATTAGACTATAACCTGGAGTGGAATAAATTGTAATGCGTGACATTGATGGAGGAAAGAACATGTCTGGGGTGAAGACAGATTTCGGGAATATAAACTACTAAGGAACATTTAAGAAAATAAATTTTAGTGTATATGAATGTAAGGAGATATTTGTAAGATTTTCTTATCATCTTACGTGTTCATGAGAAGGAAAGAAAAGATAGCAATCATACATCAAATACATCACTTCAAATACATCAAATATATCACTTTACCGCGAACACTAAGTCTGACTGGCTAAATTTGGAAAAAAAGCAGTATCCGTGGT
The DNA here is from genome assembly GCA_009830355.1 of Cherax destructor. Lineage (NCBI taxonomy): Eukaryota > Metazoa > Arthropoda > Malacostraca > Decapoda > Parastacidae > Cherax > Cherax destructor. The sequence goes on along the minus strand of WNWK01009897.1, from coordinate 56,367 downwards.
AATTATGTTAATAAAGTTAGGTTAAGCCTGAGGCAGCATATATCATATGATGGTTGGTTCTGCTTTTTTTTAATCACTGGCGGAGCTGACTAGCAGGTTTGATAGTCAGCTAAAACTGATTATCATACATAATAACATGTGTGTAAATTACCTAGAATAACCCAAGAAAGGTCAGACAAGTGACTTATTTCCATCGGGATCATTGAGTTCCATTGGGGGCGTTGAGTTCCATTGGGGTCCTTGATTTCCATTGTTTATTTTTGGGTACTGAATGGTTCTTCAGTTTTCTTGTGCTTGGCAGAACCTTTGTGTCTCTCAGTGTCACTCACTTTAGCCGCAATTGAACATTTGCAAGACACTCACTCATTTGAGTCACGTACAATGCGTGATCTGGACCTGAGTGGTCGTGTTCTCTTGCCCATCAGTGTGTGGATGAGGGCACGTGGATGTGTCTGCACCCACCACCACATATTGATTTGTGATGGTTTTTCTCATGCGATTTAAATACATTTTGTTTCTTTTTCAATTTATTGATTTTACTGTTCAGTAAGATTAAATTTATGTTGCAACACAACTGTGTATTACTACCGTATCTTACCGTAACTTACCGTATCTTACCGTAATTTACTGCCGTATCTTACCGTAATTTACTGTCGTATCTTACCGTAACTTACTGTCGTATCTTACCGTAACTTACTGTCGTATCTTACCGTAACTTACTGCCGTATCTTACCGTAACTTACTGTCGTATCTTACCGTAACTTACTGTCGTATCTTACCGTAACTTACTGTCGTATCTTACCGTAACTTACTGCCGTAGCTTACCGTAACTTACTGTCGTATCTTACCGTAACTTACTGTCGTATCTTACCGTAACTTACTGTCGTATCTTACCGTAACTTACTGTCGTATCTTACCGTAACTTACTGTCGTATCTTACCGTAACTTACTGTCGTATCTTACCGTAACTTACTGTCGTATCTTACCGTAACTTACTGTCGTACTTACCGTAACTTACTGTCGTATCTTACCGTAACTTACTGTCGTATCTTACCGTAACTTACTGTCGTATCTTACCGTAACTTACTGTCGTATCTTACCGTAACTTACTGTCGTATCTTACCGTAACTTACTGTCGTAGCTTACCGTAACTTACTGTCGTATCTTACCGTAACTTACTGTCGTATCTTACCGTAACTTACTGTCGTATCTTACCGTAACTTACTGTCGTAGCTTACCGTAACTTACTGCCGTAGCTTACCGTAACTAACTACTGTATCTTACCGTAACTTACCGTATCTTACCGTAACTTACCGTATCTTACCGTAATTTACTGCCGTATCTTACCGTAATTTACTGCCGTATCTTACCGTAACTTATTGCCGTATCTTACCGTAACTTACTGCCGTATCTTACCGTAATTTACTGCCGTATCTTACCGTAATTTACTGCCTTATCTTACCGTAACTTATTGCCGTATCTTACCGTAACTTACTGCCGTATCTTATCATAACTTATTGCCGTACCTTATCGTATCTTACTGCCGTATTTTATCGTATCTTACTACCGTTTCTTAACGTATCTCACTGCCGTACCTTACTACTGTTTGATAGTAAACAGGTGAATTAGTCTACTGATACTACCGTAGTTTATCCCACAGCGTCGCCTGGTTTACCTCAGTCTACCGCTGATAAACGCCAATGAGTTTTTTACGATTATTTTTGTTATTTATTCATTATTTATACAAAATAGTTTACACGATTCATTACTGGCATAGACCAGTAGGCCTCCTGCAGTGCTCCTTCTTTATTGTGTTTTTATGTAACCTTCGGCCTCCGAGATGCTGGATATATTTTCGAGACTTATTTTTGGAAAAAAATAGCGTCTTCGACGCCGTAAAATACGATACATCAAATACATCACATCGAATACATCCCTCCAAATACACCACTTTAAATACATCAAATACATCACTTCGAATACATCCCTCGAAATACATCACTTTAAATACATCAAATACATCCCTCGAAATACATCACTTTAAATACATCAAATACATCACTTCGAATACATCAAATACATCACTTTAAATACATCAAATACACCACTTTAAATACATCAAATACATCACTTCGAATATATCCCTCGAAATACATCACTTTAAATACATCAAATACATCACTTCGAATACATCAAATACATCACTTTAAATACATCAAATACACCACTTTAAATACATCAAATACATCACTTCGAATACATCCCTCGAAATACATCACTTTAAATACATCAAATACATCCCTCGAAATACATCACTTTAAATACATAAAATACTTCACTTCGAATACATCAAATACATCACTTTAAATACATCAAATACTACACTTCAAATACATCAGTACATTGATGTATCTATAGTGATCACTGTCCCAGGACTCAAACACCTTCAGTACATTTGTACCAAGTGTCAACATTCATGGTTCAGTTCCCTCTAAGTTCTCACTAAAACTGGGCGCTTGTTTGAGTGCGCTGGTTATTCTGGCCTTGTTTGAGTGCGCTGGTTATTCTGGCTATCATGGTTCTTCCTCACGCTAGTTCAGGATTAGAGAGCAAGATTCTGAATCACCTTAACGAGAATATCATTACCAAAGAACATTTGCATTCTATTTTGGGCAGATTTGAAGACTCCTTCTACAAAGAGTCTTACGACTGGGTCAGAGTGAAAGAGGTGAGTAAAGTCGGAAATACAGTTAAGTGTCCAGAATAGAGGGTGGTAAGACACATGTGCGACAGTTATGTTTCTTTATTTCCAAACGTATCGCCTACACAGTAGGCTGATGGGCTGATTACATCGTCTTCACATCTCTACTGCCTATGCCTACTTTTCTGTACTCGACTGAAGAAGCCTACTGTGTAGGCGATACGTTTCGGAATAAAGATACATGACTCTTGCACATGTGTCTTACTAATCAACCTGTCCGTATTATATACCACTTTGCTATTCACAATAGAGGGTGTATGTGGGTGTATGTGGGTGTATGTGGGTGTATGACTGATCAGTTAATTATCCGACTAAGTCATTAGATAAATCCAGTCCAGGAAACCTGCCATCCCATTCCCAGTTACCTGGATTACCTTTGTCTCCACACAGGACAGTGTATGTGGGTGTATGTGGGTGTATGTGGGTGTATGTGAGTGTAGTCGTATCTCTGATGAATGGAAGGTCAGTGGATGACCTTTCACACTTGGGCACTACTCATTAGCATACATATAAATCTGCATTCAATAGTATTCTTAAGAAGCACCATGGTGAGATGTGAGGTTGAAGGATATTGACATCAGTTATAACCTCAGAGGACATCTACAAAACCTTATTTCTTACTTCTGGCCCATTTCTTGGGTGTGACTTACTTCCACTGTGGATTCCCTCCTACCAGTCGAAATGCCCTCGTCTGCCGCACGTCCTTCACCTCTCGCTAGTATATAAGCGCCAAGCTTATATACTAGCTTATATACTAGCTTATATACTAGCTTATATACTAGCCTATATACTGTGTGTACTTAAGAGTGAAACAAAGTGAGGGGCAGTTCCCGTGTTCAAATTGAGCTGTTCAATAAGGGGAGGAGACCGGCGTGACTAGGTGGAGATCGTTCACAGACACTGTCATTGTTACACTGGGTTCTAGGTGACTGCTTAGTGTGGGTGTCACCACACGGGGTCACTGCTACAAGTGGGTTCCCGCTGTTGTCAGTTTGTGTAGGATGGGATAAACGTAATCGTAGATACTAAGTTAAATGACTCTTTATCTAATTCTAACTTAGCTTAAATACTTATACGAGGTGATATATTAGCCCATCATAGAGGCTTCATCACTAAATTAGCCTGTGCTGGGTTGGAGCCTAACCCCAGTTCTCCAGCTACCTTCCTTCTACCTCTGATTTGGGCTGGAAAATGGCATATAAATAATTGATTTTCCCACACGAAGGTTAAAAAAAAAACACACATAATATTTCGCAATATTTTCACGTTTTCTTGAATTTTTTTTATAAATTTTTTTTTTTTTACTAATGTTAAGCTTTTAAAAGCACTAAATTACATTAAAAAATACTAAAGTCTTAAAAGTCCAAAAGAGTCTTAACAGAGATAAAAAAAATATGCCTCTGACACTACATCTATCCACTCCTTTCTTCCTCTCTTTGTCCCGTCACCGTCATCCTCATCTATATATATACTGGCTCCCTCACCTTCGTGTGTTAGTGTGACTTGTCAATGGTCCGAGGCAGACCGAAGCGTCGTCACAAGCTCCTCTCTTCTACGTACGGGTTATTTGTGTATACAAATAAGGTCTACACATAGACCAGACCAAGAGACCGGGACAATGTGGTTAATAAACATTCATAAAGAATAACTCGCAACAAATAAAGAATAACTCAGTATATATCTATTTATCTAAAGAGAGAGAGAGAGTGAGAGAGAGAGAGAAGAGAGAGAGAGAGAGAGAGAGAGAGAGAGAGAGAGAGAGAGAGAGAGAGTGGGAGGGAGGGTCTAAATATTCCACAGTCATTTAACATTAACCAAGTTAATTACAGAAGACAGACTAATAGTCTGTCACTTTTTTCTATATTGAAGGCAGAGTGGAGAGAGAAATATAGAAGGGGTTGTAGGAATGAAGAGTTGAAGGAGGGGTTGAAGGAGTGGAGAGTTGAAGGAGGGGTTGAAGGAGTGAAGAGTTGAAGGAGGGGTTGAAGGAGGGGTTGAAGGAGGTTGAAGGAGTGAAGAGTTGAAGGAGGGTTGAAGGAGTGGAGAGTTGAAGGAGGGTTGAAGGAGTGAAGAGTTGAAGGAGGGTTGAAGGAGTGGAGAGTAGAAGGAGGGTTGAAGGAGTGAAGAGTTGAAGGAGGGTTGAAGGAGTGGAGAGTTGAAGGAGGGTTGAAGGAGTGAAGAGATGAAGGAGGGTTGAATGAGTGAAGAGTTGAAGGAGGGTTGAAGGAGTGGAAGTAGAAGGAGGGTTGAAGGAGTGGAGAGTTGAAGGAGGGTTGAAGGAGTGAAGAGTTGAAGAAGGGTTGAAGGAATGAAGAGTTGAAGGAGGGTTGAAGGAGGGTTGAAGGAGTGGAGAGTTGAAGAGGGGTTGAAGGAGTGGAGAGTAGAAGGAGGGTTGAAGGAGTGGAGAGTTGAAGGAGGGTTGAAGGAGTGAAGAGTTGAAGGAGGGTTGAAGGAGTGGAGAGTAGAAGGAGGGTTGAAGGAGTAAAGAGTTGAAGGAGGGATGAAGGAGTGAAGAGTTGAAGGAGGGTTGAAGGAGTGGAGAGTTGAAGGAGGGTTGAAGGAGGGTTGAAGGAGGGTTGAAGGAGTGAAGAGTTGAAGGAGGGTTGAAGGAGTGAAGAGTTGAAGGAGGAGTTGAAGGAGTGAAGAGTTGAAGGAGGGTTGAAGGAGTGAAGAGTTGAAGGAGGGGTTGAAGGAGTGAAGAGTTGAAGAGAGGGTTGAAGGAGGGGTTGAAGGAGTGAAAGTTGAAGGAGGGGTTGAAGCAGTGAAGAGTTGAAGGAGGGGTTGAAGGAGTGAAGAGTTGAAGGAGGGGTTGAAGGAGGGGTTGAAGGAGGGGTTGAAGGAGTGAAGAGTTGAAGGAGGGGTTGAAGGAGTGGAGAGTTGAAGGAGGGGTTGAAGGAGTGAAGAGTTGAAGGAGGGGTTGAAGGAGTGGAAGTAGAAGGAGGGGTTGAAGGAGTGAAGAGTTGAAGGAGGGTTGAAGGGGGAGGTTGAAGGAGGGGTTGAAGGAGTGAAGAGTTGAAGGAGGGTTGAAGGAGTGAGAGTTGAAGGAGGGTTGAAGGAGTGAAGAGTTGAAGGAGGGGTTGAAGGAGTGGAAGTAGAAGGAGGGTTGAAGGAGTGAAGAGTTGAAGGAGGGTTGAAGGAGTGGAGAGTTGAAGGAGGGGTTGAAGGAGTGAGAGTTGAAGGAGGGGTTGAAGGAGTGAAGAGATGAGGGAAGGAGGGAGTTGAAGGAGTGAAGAGTTGAAGGAGGGGTTGAAGGAGTGGAGAGTAGAAGGAGGGTTGAAGGAGTGGAGAGTTGAAGAAGAGGGTTGAAGGAATGAAGAGTTGAAGGAGGGGTTGAAGGAGGGGTTGAAGGAGGGGTTGAAGGAGTGGAGAGTTGAAGGAGGGTTGAAGGAGTGAAGAGTTGAAGGAGGGGTTGAAGGAGTGGAGAGTAGAAGGAGGGTTGAAGGAGTGGAGAGTTGAAGGAGGGTTGAAGGAGTGAAGAGTTGAAGGAGGGTTGAAGGAGTGGAGAGTAGAAGGAGGGTTGAAGGAGTAAAGAGAGTTGAAGGAGGGGATGAAGGAGTGAAGAGTTGAAGGAGGGGTTGAAGGAGTGGAGAGTTGAAGGAGGGGTTGAAGGAGTGAAGAGATGAAGGAGGGGTTGAAGGAGTGAAGAGTTGAAGGAGGGGTTGAAGGAGTGGAGAGTAGAAGGAGGGGTTGAAGGAGTGGAGAGTTGAAGGAGGGGTTGAAGGAGTGAAGAGTTGAAGAAGGGGTTGAAGGAATGAAGAGTTGAAGGAGGGGTTGAAGGAGGGGTTGAAGGAGTGGAGAGTTGAAGGAGGGGTTGAAGGAGTGAAGAGTTGAAGGAGGGGTTGAAGGAGAGGAGAGTAGAAGGAGGGGTTGAAGGAGTGGAGAGTTGAAGGAGGGGTTGAAGGAGTGAAGAGTTGAAGGAGGGGTTGAAGGAGTGGAGAGTAGAAGGAGGGGTTGAAGGAGTAAAGAGTTGAAGGAGGGGATGAAGGAGTGAAGAGTTGAAGGAGGGGTTGAAGGAGTGGAGAGTTGAAGGAGGGGTTGAAGGAGGGGTTGAAGGAGGGGTTGAAGGAGTGAAGAGTTGAAGGAGGGGTTGAAGGAGTGAAGAGTTGAAGGAGGAGTTGAAGGAGTGAAGAGTTGAAGGAGGGTTGAAGGAGTGAAGAGTTGAAGGAGGGTTGAAGGAGTGAAGAGTTGAAGGAGGGGTTGAAGGAGGGTTGAAGGAGTGAAAAGTTGAAGGAGGGGTTGAAGCAGTGAAAGAGTTGAAGGAGGGTTGAAGGAGTGAAGAGTTGAAGGAGGTGTTGAAGGAGTGAAGAGTTGAAGGAGGGGTTGAAGGAGTGAAGAGTTGAAGGAGGGGTTGAAGGAGTGAAGAGTTGAAGGAGGGGTTGAAGGAGGGGTTGAAGGAGTGAAGAGTTGAAGGAGGGGTTGAAGGAGTGAAGAGTTGAAGGAGGGGTTGAAGGAGTGAAGAGTTGAAGGAGGGGTTGAAGGAGTGAAGAGTTGAAGGAGGGGTTGAAGGAGTGGAGAGTTGAAGGAGGGGTTGATAGAAGTGGCTTAGAACACATGGACTGAGATAGAAAGGGAATTGTTAAGCGCAGTGTATACATTATTCAAAGAGAAGTGTGTATCTTCCAATGCATATATACACCAGAAGGTGTGTATAGACTTTAGCGCCAATGTTGTATAGTTCAAGGTATGTATCTCTCAATGAATATACACCGGAGATGTGTATCTCCTAGTTTATATACACGAAAGAAATGTATCTCCCAGTGTATACGCACCAAGAGGCGTGTATCTCTTAGAGTATACACACCGTGTGGGCGAAAACCTCTGGTTAATAAAGGCATCCAATGATCTAAATCTCCCTCACTACACCTCGTCTATGTTTACCCAGTAATCCAACCCTCCTAATTGGAAGACGTCGCTGATATAAGAAAATATAATCAGAAGACTGGAGGGGATACTGAGGAGAGTTAAATCCCGTGACTACGCACCTTCTTCATTAATTTTACACGATGCAAGGTCCTTGTGTACCGTATTTTATGATGTAAATTGTAGGTAAGTCATGGGCTGAGCCTCTCATTAACATGTTGTGTGTTATGCAATGCTATAAGGCAGATCCTGGCACAAGGAATCCATAAAGACATTCCAGTGGACACAAGTCACATTATTTGACAGTATTGGATTATCCTGGGATAACTATATAATTATATATATATATATATATATATATATATATATATATATATATATATATATATATATATATATATATATACTACTATATATATATATATATATATATATATATATATATATATATATATATATATATATATATATATATATATATATATATATATATATGTATGTATGTATGTATATGTGTGTGTTTGTGTGCGTGTCTATGAAAATATAACGTATACACACAACATATATGTAGTCCATTATGTACGTGAGTGAGCACATAGTATACTCATATACTTTTGTCCTCAGGATAATTTCTAATTCTATTTGTAAAGCAATTTGTCGATTGTTCTAAGTCAAGAACTACTCACTCACTACAAGACTGCTTGCTACACTACAAGACTGCTTGCTACACTACAAGACTGCTTGCTACACTACAAGACTGCTTGCTACACTACAAGACTGCTTGCTACACTACACGACTGCTTGCTACACTACAAGACTGCTTGCTACACTACAAGACTGCTTGCTACATTACAAGACTGCTTGCTATACTTCAAGACTGCTTGCTACACTACAAGACTGCTTGCTACACTACAAGACTGCTTGCTACATTACAAGACTGCTTGCTACACTACAAGACTGCTTGCTACATTACAAGACTGCTTGCTATACTTCAAGACTGCTTGCTACACTACAAGACTGCTTGCTACACTACAAGACTGCTTGCTACACTACAAGACTGCTTGCTATACTTCAAGATTGCTTGCTACACTACAAGACTGCTTGCTACACTACAAGACTGCTTGCTACATTACAAGACTGCTTGCTACACTACAAGACTGCTTGCTACACTACAAGACTGCTTGCTACATTACAAGACTGCTTGCTACACTACAAGACTGCTTGCTACACTACAAGACTGCTTGCTACACTACAAGACTGCTTGCTACATTACAAGACTGCTTGCTACACTACAAGACTGCTTGCTACACTACAAGACTGCTTGCTACACTACAAGACTGCTTGCTACATTACAAGACGCGTAACTTGCGTGTTCTTGCACAATAAGATACGCTTGCTTGATTGGAGCACAGACGGTGTTCTACGACTCAACATTCAAGACTGTGTTTTGTTAACCTCTGCACTAGTCTCTTATTTGCCTCACTTGTTTGATATACCAACATACATTTAGTATAATAACATATACTATATACCAACACATACATGATATAACAACATATACATGATATAGCCACATATATATTGTATAGCAAAGTTTTCCCCAGCTTGATATATCAAGGAGGAAGTGGATATTGAAAATCAACATTGATTAGAAGAAAATTATATATACCAAGGTTAGTTAGGTAAGATTCGTCAGGAAACGCTAGGTGTGTGTCGTGTCGAATAGGCAAAACTGGTCAATTATCAAGAACTCATTTAAAATTAAGTCTTTTATAAAATTTTCTCTTATACGTTTAAAGATATATATTTTTTCATTTATGTTAATGCAAAAATTAAAAATTTTGTAACAAAAGAACCTCAGAAAACTTACCTAACCTTATTATAACAAGCGCAATTTAATTTAGCCTAATCCAAGTAAATATATTTTAGATAAGTTTGCAATAATTTATTAATAAACAAAAACAATGAAATATATTTTTTTTTCGTTAGTTTCAGAATGATCTTTGCGAAATTATTGCATATGCAAATTTTCGCTTGCCCTACTCGGCATGAATAGCGTTGCTATTTAAGCTAAAAATTGCACGTTTTACCTATTCGGCACGACTATATATATATATATATATATATATATATATATATATATATATATATATATATATATGTATATAGTTCCAGACCATGGAGCTGAACTCTTCTCCAGGCTGAGGGACTGACCACTTCAAATACCTTTTCTCCAAGGTTGATGGACTGATTACATCATCTATATTTCATTACTACTGCTGCCTTTATATTTGAATGAAGAAGCCTACTGTGTAGGCGAAACGTTTGATCAATAAAGATACCCAAAAACTGCACATGTGTCAATCTTCAATATGTGAGGGTTACCTGAGCATTCTTCAGTCACAGTAATGTGTCTTTATTCTCTACCAGGACCACAAATGGAAAGAAGCCAGACAGTCCCCGATAATGTGCTGACTTTATTAGGCTGTCCTTGCTTACTAATTAGGCTGTCCTGGCTTAGTAATTAGGCTGTCCTTGCTTACTAATTAGGCTGTCCTGGCTTACTAATTAGGCTGTCCTGGCTTACTAATTAGGCTGTCCTGGCTTACTAATTAGGCTGTCCTAGCACTATTACTGTACTATTAGGCTGTCCTGGCTTACTAATTAGGCTGTCCTGGCTTACTAATTAGGCTGTCCTGGCTAATAATTAGGCTGTCCTGGCTTACTAATTAGGCTGTCCTGGCTTACTAATTAGGCTGTACTGGCTTACTAATTAGGCTGTCCTGGCTTACTAATTAGGCTGTCCTGGCTTACTAATTAGGCTGTCCTGGCTTACTAATTAGGCTGTCCTGGCTTACTAATTAGGCTGTCCTGGCTTACTAATTAGGCTGTCCTAGCTTACTAATTAGGCTGTCCTAGCTTACTAATTAGGCTGTCCTAGCTTACTAATTAGGCTGTCCTAGCTTACTAATTAGGCTGTCCTGGCTTACTAATTAGGCTGTCCTAGCTTACTAATTAGGCTGTCCTGGCTTACTAATTAGGCTGTCCTGGCTTACTAATTAGGCTGTCCTGGCTTACTAATTAGGCTGTCCTGTCTTACTAATTAGGCTGTCCTAGCTTACTAATTAGGCTGTCCTGTCTTACTAATTAGGCTGTCCTAGCTTACTAATTAGGCTGTCCTGTCTTACTAATTAGGCTGTCCTAGCTTACTAATTAGGCTGTCCTAGCTTACTAATTAGGCTGTCCTGGCTTACTAATTAGGCTGTCCTAGCTTACTAATTAGGCTGTCCTGTCTTACTAATTAGCCTCCATGGTAAATAATCTCAACAAAATCGTAGTTGGGTATTGTTTATTTTACGTTTGCAATATTTACCACTGTAGTTCCTGGTTTAATTACATCATGAACCGGAGTTTATAACCGGTGTTTATTACACCTGTGTGTTTGGTCAGTACAAGCGGTGTTTATTACACCTGTGTGTTTGGTCAGTACAAGCGATGTTTATTACACCTGTGTGTTTGGTCAGAGTTGTCTATGAATGTTTACTCTGGATCGACTTGTTGTTTGGTACAGTTAAGAGAGGAGTGTAGTAACAGAGTGTTCGTGTTAGGGACACAGATGATGAATAAGTTATAGACACCCCTGTGTTGTGCATGACACACACACACACACACACACACACACACACACACACACACATACTGATGACTCTCGAGGATAGGAAGGACAGGGGGGACATGATAACAACGTCTAAAATACTGAGAGGAATTGACAAGGTGGACAGGGCTCGAATGTTTCAGAGATGGGATACAGGAACAAGGGGCCACAATTGGAACCTGAAAACTCAGATGAGTCATAGGGATGTTAGGAAGTATTTCTTTAGCCTTAGAGTTGTCAGGAAGTTGAATTATCTGGCGAGTGAAGTAGTGGAAGCAAATTCCATAATTGGCTTTAAGAAGAGGTATGATAAAGCTCATGGAGCAGGGAGAGAGTGAATTAGTATCGACCAGTGAAGAGGCGGGGCCAGGAGCTATGACTTGACCCCTGAAACCACATATAGGTGAGTACATTTAGGTGAGTACACAAAACACACACACACACACACACACACACACACACATACACACACACATACACAACATACAAAACACACACACACACACACACACACACACACATACACACACACACACACACACACACACACACACACACATATATATAAACACACACACACACACACACACACACACACACACACACACACATATACACACACACACACACACATATACACACACACACACACACACACACACATATAAACACACACACACACACACACACACACATACACACACACACACACACACACACACAACCATCTTAATCACCTCAACATTCACGACATAAAAGTCTTAAGCAGCAGACACCGCGGAACATATTAAATGCCAATCTATTCGTTAAAGAACAAAGAATGTAGTTTTCCAGCACCAACAACCTGAAGGACCAGCTTTTATAACATATAATAATGCAATTATTCTGCTGGGTTTTGTATTTGCTGTCAATGTCTTCGTTACAAACAATGCAGTATGCGAACACTAACAACCTTATTGACCAGTTTTCTAATATAAGAAGGTGCAATTGCAAGCTTAGCTTATGAAGCAACGATGGCACTGGTAAAGAAGAAAATAATATTTATATTTCTTGGTCAACATATACACGCTAACATAACTTTAACATTCAACATAGTGTTAACATGCAACAATGCTAACATTCACTATATTGTTACCATTCAACACATTGCTGACATTTAACATCATTAACTTTGCTGTAAAGTTAAGGAGTGTGCAGCAACACTGCAGACTTAGCTGCACTCACAGCATTAACAAGACGCCTTCTTGTCTACCAAGAGAATAGTTTGGCTATTTTATACCTAAATTATAAGTGGCCTGTAATGTTTACATTGGTTAGGCCCTAATCAATGTAAACATTAGAGTTCACCTGATTCCCCTAACAATTAGGGAAATCAGGTGAACTGAAACATTCCTAGAAGATAAGAAACTGTTGCATTATTAGGTTTAAAACCTATCAACTACAGGAAGGTCAGTAAGGCTCCATATCACCTGTACATCACTAGTCAATAATGTTTTAATATCTAAGGTAGATGTGAAGTATGTGTATATACACTGAGAGATATTGACCTCTCGTGTTGCTGTGTACGTTGCTTGATTAATAAGGGTTTAAAGACTCGACTACACAAGGGTCATTAACTCCCTACCCATCAAGGTTGTACAACACCTGTACAACACCTGTACAACACCTGTACAACACCTGTACAACACCAATCAAGCATACTTTAATCCCTAAAATATGGATTAAAGTAAACAGTGTACAGATACACTGAGATATATACACCTCTTGATGTATATAATTGTGTCCTTCTCATACACTCGACGTCTTCCCTAACTACCGTACTCTGCTCCAACGAGCTTGTTTGCCAGGCACACCTCTCATCAGGCGCTCCACAAGAATATAATATGAGAGGCGCTGCAGTAAATCTTCTCCTGTATTAAGATGCTTTATGGAAAATCCTTAATAGCGATATTTGCACACCTCTTTTTCTGAGTTCTTTCAAGCAACTTCAGAAACTTTTTGTTTTTTATTGAAAATAAGATTTTTGATGGTTAAAAATCGTTAATTTAGTTCAAGTGAAGGTGGTTAACTAAGCTATTTTTGTTTCCTTGTTTAATGAGTTGTTTCTTTGCTGATTTAAGGAGGAATTTATCGAAAGAAAGAGAGAGAGAGAGAAAGAGATAATGAAATGTTGATGCTGCTGATACAAGCATGTCACAGAAATGCTGGTAGTTAAAATATTCTTATTGTAAGCTCTCTGGCTGAGTGGCTACAGCGATGGGTCTGCTACAAGCATGAACCACGGTTCGAGTCCCCGAGCAGTCCCCTGGTTATCCAGTGACAGTCGTTCATTATCACTTATCTTGATTATATACAACATTCTTCAGTTCTTATCTTCGATCTGTATTCCCGTGAAGGCAGAGATATCTGTCCTGACTGGCACATGGAGGATCGAACCTACATTGGTTTAGGAGTTTATATGGGTATTACATATAATAATAATAATAATAATAATAATAATAATAATAATAATAATAATAATAATAATAATAATAATAATAATAATAATAATAATAATAATAATAATAATAATGTATGAGAATATAGTTATACCAACGCTCTTATATGGGTGTGAAGCATGGCTAGTGAAGGCTGGAGGCAGTGGAGATGTCATGTCTGAGGGCAATGTGTGATGTGAATATAATGCAGAGAATCCGTAGTTTGGAAATTAGGAGGAGGTGCGGGATTACCAAAACTATTATCCAGAGGGCTGAGGAGGGGTTGTTGAAGTGGTTCGGACATTTAGGGAGGATGGAACGAAATATAATGACTTGGAGAGCGTATAAATCTGTAGTGGAAGGAGGGGTAGAGGTCGGCCTAGGAAAGGTTGGAGGGAGGGGGTAAAGGAGGTTTTGTGTGTGTGGGGCTGACTTCAGAAAGCATGCTGGAGTGTTAGATAGGAGTGAATGGAGACAAAAGGTTTTTAAGACTTGACGTGCTGATGGAGTGTGAGCAAGGTAACATTTATGAAGGGATTCAGGGAAACCGGCAGGCTGGACTTGAGTCCTGGAGATGGGAAGTACAGTGCCGGCACTCTGAAGGAGGGGTGTTAATGTTGCAGTTTTATTACTACAGTGTAAGCATGCCTCTGGCAAGACAGTGATGGAGTGAATGATGATGAAAGTGTTTCTTCTTTTTTGGGTCACCCTGCCTTGGGAAACGGCCGATGTTTTAATAATAATAATAATAAATAATAATAATAATAATAATAATAATAATAATAATAATAATAATAATAATAATAATAATAATAATAATAATAATAATAATAACAACACCAATAAAGATCGCTATAAAATGACTAAATTCACTTAAAGCGCTAAATCCTTGTGGGTCATGGAGCTCAATGATAGGTGAAGACTCTTAACACCTTCTCTTCTAAAGGGAGAAAACCAGATCATCTTACCAGATCAGATCCCCTTTCTTATTACAAGGAACCTGTTTGTGGAAGGTCGGATCCTCCTCCTGATACTGTGAATAACTGATCAGAGAAACATGGGTTACCATGGGTGTGGATGGGTTACCATGGGTGTGGATGGGTTACCATGGGTGTGGATGGGTTACCATGGGTGTGGATGGGTTACCATGGGTGTGGATGGGTTATCATGGGTGTGGATGGGTTACCATGGGTGTGGATGGGTTACCATGCAGTGTGGATGGGTTACCATGCAGTGTGGATGGGTTAACATGGGTGTGGATGGGTTACCATGGGTGTGGAGGGGTTATCATGGGTGTGGATGGGTTATCATGGGTGTGGATGGGTTACCATGGGTGTGGATGGGTTACCATGCAGTGTGGATGGGTTATAAAGGTGTGATTTTTTTTATATTTCTGTATTGTGAGTTTGTTGTGAATTGTTCTAAGAACTGTATTGTGGATTGTATTCTTTGTTACCTATAATTCCTTCGGCTCAGGGCCAAAGGAACGCGTGTTCGATTGCCAGGCGAAGAGAAGAGCAAATGAACAAGGCTTCTCACACCTGCTGCCATTAGTAGTAGTCAACTAGCAAGAAATATTCACTTGGGTGCTAAGGTTCTTATACCTGCTACCCATATTCTTCTATCAGGAAATGGATACCTGGGTGTAATTAAAATGGTATGGGTGGCATCCTGGGGTTGTGGTATGTGTTAGGTAATGCTAGGTTCTGAAATGAGCTGATTCTCGAGTCCCTATTTCAGCCTGTAAATAAAAATATAATACGAAAGATTGATGTAACATTATAAAAACCTGTCACTTGGTGGTCATGTTGCTCTCACCTCATGACTGAAGGCAGTTTTACAAGAAGGTGTAAGCAAGACTCTCCATTCCCGTGACTGAGAAACAGAATTTTCACACTTTACACGCACTTGTGTGCGTCTGGAGGGTGTTGTAACACACCAATGTGTGTGTGTGTGTGTGTGTGTGTGTGTGTGTGTGTGTGTGTGTGTGTGTGTGTGTGTGTGTGTGTGTGTGTGTGGAGGGTGTCATGGACACGTATAAATTCACTTTGGACACCATTATGGAAGATGCTACGGTTCAGGGATCTTGATCACTTCAGATACATGATGTATCCTTGATGCACAAGGAACGAGGTATCCTTGATGCACAAGGAACGAGGTATCCTTGATGCACAAGTAACGAGATCCTTGATGCACAAGGAACGAGGTATCCTTGATGCACAAGTAACGAGATATCCTTGATGCACAAGGAACGAGGTATCCTTGATGCACAAGTAACGAGATATCCTTGATGCACAAGGAACGAGGTATCCTTGATGCACAAGTAACGAGATATCCTTGATGCACAAGGAACGACGTATCCTTGATGCACAAGTAACGAGATATCCTTGATGCACAAGGAACGTGGTATCCTTGATGCACAAGTAACGAGATATCCTTGATGCACAAGTAACGAGATATCCTTGATGCACAAGGAACGAGGTATCCTTGATGCACAAGTAACGAGGTATCCTTGATGCACAAGGAACGAGATATCCTTGATGCACAAGGAACGAGGTATCCTTGATGCACAAGTAACGAGATATCCTTGATGCACAAGGAACGAGATACCCTTGATGCACAAGTAACGAGATATCCTTGATGCACAAGTAACGAGATATCCTTGATGCACAAGGAACGAGGTATCCTTGATGCACAAGTAACGAGGTATCATTGATGCACAAGGAACGAGATATCCTTGATGCACAAGGAACGAGGTATCCTTGATGCACAAGGAACGAGATATCCTTGATGCACAAGGAACGAGGTATCCTTGATGCACAAGGAACGAGATATCCTTGATGCACAAGGAAAGAGGTATCCTCGATGCACAAGGAACGAGATATCCTTGATGCACAAGGAACGAGGTATCCTCGATGCACAAGGAACGAGGTATCCTCGATGCACAAGGAACGAGGTATCCTTGATGCACAAGGAACGAGGTATCCTTGATGCACAAGGAACGAGGTATCCTTGATGCACAAGGAACGAGGTATCCTTGATGCACAAGGAACGAGGTATCCTCGATGCACAAGGAACGAGGTATCCTTGATGCACAAGGAACGAGGTATCCTTGATGCACAAGGAACGAGGTATCCTTGATGCACAAGGAACGAGATATCCTTGATGCACAAGGAACGAGGTATCCTTGATGCACAAGGAACGAGATATCCTTGATGCACAAGGAACGAGGTATCCTTGATGCACAAGGAACGAGTATCCTTGATGCACAAGGAACGAGTATCCTTGATGCACAAGGAACGAGGTATCCTTGATGCACAAGGAACGAGGTATCCTTGATGCACAAGGAACGAGTATCCTTGATGCACAAGGAACGAGGTATCCTTGATGCACAAGGAACGAGGTATCCTTGATGCACAAGGAACGAGTATCCTTGATGCACAAGGAACGAGGTATCCTTGATGCACAAGGAACGAGATATCCTTGATGCACAAGGAACGAGGTATCCTGATGCACAAGGAACGAGGTATCCTGATGCACAAGGAACGAGGTATCCTTGATGCACAAGGAACGAGGTATCCTTGATGCACAAGGAACGAGGTATCCTTGATGCACAAGGAACGAGGTATCCTTGATGCACAAGGAACGAGGTATCCTTGATGCACAAGGAACGAGGTATCCTTGATGCACAAGGAACGAGGTATCCTTGATGCACAAGGAACGAGATATCCTTGATGCACAAGGAACGAGATATCCTTGATGCACAAGGAACGAGATATCCTTGATGCACAAGGAACGAGGTATCCTTGATGCACAAGTAACGAGATATCCTTGATGCACAAGTAACGAGATATCCTTGATGCACAAGGAACGAGGTATCCTTGATGCACAAGGAACGAGATATCCTTGATGCACAAGGAACGAGGTATCCTTGATGCACAAGTAACGAGATATCCTTGATGCACAAGGAACGAGGTATCCTTGATGCACAAGTAACGAGATATCCTTGATGCACAAGTAACGAGATATCCTTGATGCACAAGGAACGAGGTATCCTTGATGCACAAGGAACGAGGTATCCTTGATGCACAAGTAACGAGGTATCCTTGATGCACAAGTAACGAGATATCCTTGATCACAAGGAACGAGGTATCCTTGATGCACAAGGAACGAGATATCCTTGATGCACAAGGAACGAGGTATCCTTGATGCACAAGGAACGAGATATCCTTGATGCACAAGGAACGAGGTATCCTTGATGCACAAGGAACGAGGTATCCTCGATGCACAAGGAACGAGGTATCCTTGATGCACAAGGAACGAGGTATCCTTGATGCACAAGGAACGAGGTATCCTCGATGCACAAGGAACGAGGTATCCTTGATGCACAAGGAACGAGGTATCCTTGATGCACAAGGAACGAGGTATCCTCGATGCACAAGGAACGAGGTATCCTTGATGCACAAGGAACGAGGTATCCTCGATGCACAAGGAACGAGGTATCCTTGATGCACAAGGAACGAGGTATCCTTGATGCACAAGGAACGAGGTATCCTTGATGCACAAGGAACGAGGTATCCTTGATGCACAAGGAACGAGATATCCTTGATGCACAAGGAACGAGTATCCTTGATGCACAAGGAACGAGGTATCCTTGATGCACAAGGAACGAGGTATCCTTGATGCACAAGGAACGAGGTATCCTTGATGCACAAGGAACGAGGTATCCTTGATGCACAAGGAACGAGGTATCCTTGATGCACAAGGAACGAGGTATCCTCAAGAGTGTCCCAAGTCACTACACATTCGTGTTAATTTCCAAGTTGTCGGCCGTCATTTGTTCTCTTAGAATCAGGAATCTGACAAGACTGCAGTTAGCATTGTCATTTAACTTTATGATGCGGTTGTAGATGTTGTCTGTATGTGGCGGTGCAAGAACTCTGCATAGTGTTCCCTCGTTACCTAAACCTTGTAAATATCTTATAATCATCTTGTAAAAATCTTGAAGTAGCATATAAGAGGTGGCGTCCGCGTGTTAATCTTCCTCTTGATAACCCTTGTTATCTTGCTCAGGAGAGTTATCTCCACTGATATGGACAGAAGCAAGTTTTATAAGCAAATCATTGACATTTTGATCTCCTTCACAGTAAACTAGAAAATTATATTCTGACTTGGGCAACTGATTATCTTTATTGAGAAAACGTTGCCTTTTATTTCCGTTATTGTTTCTCGAAGTAATAGTTTCTTGACGCTGGTGAAGGGATCTTTATTTGGGATCGAATCTGATTACCTACTAGGAGCTGTATGACTATTTGCGCGAAATTGAGTAATTAATTTTAAAAGACAAATACATGAGGGCATCCTACATCCTGACTGTTAGTCTCGTGTTTGTATTGCAGAGTGCAAGGCTGTTATCAGCGAGGGAGTGGATGTGCAACTCTCAGCCAGCACCTACAAGCCATGGCACCGTAGTAAGTCCTGTCAAGCCAAGGATGCGTCTCTACACTCTCACAGAGCGTGGTGTGCCCGCAGGAAAGACGGTGAGCGCATAGTTTCTATAATCTGTTTCTAGAAAAGCTAAATTCCTAGTTCTATGCTAATACTGTGTCTGTGGCAAACGTTCTAGTGCGTTTATTGAACTTCTATGTACAGTACGAGAGTCACTAAGCAGGATAATGCATGCACACAAAGCGAGAGATTAAAATCATCTCTGAGAGTATATACACTGAGAGATACACACCTCTCCAGTACTCATATGTGAACGGATCTCAGCTATTATCCAGAGGGCTGAGGAGGGGTTCTGAGGTGGTTTGGACATGTAGAGAGGATGGAACGAAATAGAATGACTTCGAGAGTGTATAAATCTGTAGTGGAGGGAAGGCGGGGTAGGGGTCGGCCTAGGAAAGGTTGGAGGGAGGGAGTAAAAAAGGTTTTGTGTGCGAGGGGCTTGGACTTCCAGCAAGCATGAGTGGGCGTGTTAGATAGGAGCGAATGGAGACAAATGTTTTTTAGGACTTGACGTGCTGTTGGAGTGTGAGCAAGGTAACATTTATGAAAAAAATCAGAGAAACCGGCAGGCCGGACTTGAGTCCTGGAGATGGGAAGTACAGTGCCGGCACTCTGAAGGAGGGGTGTTAATGTTGCAGTTTTATAACTGTAGTGTAAAGCACCCCTCTGGCAAGACAGTGATGGAGTGAATGATGATGAAAGTTTTTTCTCTTTTCGGGCCACCCTGCCTTGGTGGGAAACGGCGTGTGTGTGTGTGTGTGTGTGTGTGTGTATGTGTGTGTATTGAAGTAATATACTCATCTCCACTAGCTGGGAGGTAATATATTGGGGTTCATCACTAACCAGCACACCAGTGGCTGCAATGGGACCTGGGACCACCTCATCAGGTGACTGGGGTCATCACTAGGGGGCGAGGTGACACTGGTCGCAAGCACTGGGTGAAGGCTTACACCCTCACCTACTCCAATGACTCCAAGGTTTGGTTCACCTATAAGGATGGCAATCACCTCGATACTAAGGTGAGCGTGCAGGTGAGGCATGTGTAGTGCTCTTATGTTATATCTATTATTATATCTATTTATCTATATCCCTATCTCTCAATCTCTCTCAATCTATCTATATCTATCTATTATCTATCTATCTATCTATATATATATATTTATATATATATATATATATATATATATATATATATATATATATATATATATATATATATATATATATATATATATGTGCCGATTAGGTAAAACTTGTGATTTTGGCTTAAATAGCAACACTCACCTTGCCATATAAGACAAGTGAAAATTTGTGTATGCAATAATTTCGCCAAAATCATTCTGAACATAACGAAAAAAATATATTTCATTGTGTTTGTTTATTATTAAATTAATGTTAACGTATCTAAAATATATTTAGTTGGGTTAGGCTAAATTAAATTGCGCTTGTTGTAATAAGGTTAGGTAGGTTTTCAAAGTTTCTCTTGGTACAAAATTATAAATTCTTACATTAACATAAATGAAAAAATATATCTTTAAACGTATAAGAGAAAGTTTTAGAAAGGACTTAATTTTACATGAGTTCTTGCTAATTGACCAGTTTTACCTTAATATATATATATATATATATATATATATATATATATATATATATATATATATATATATATATATATATATATATATATATATATATATATATATATATATATATATATATATATATAACAACCACTGTGAAAAAATAGTGAAATTCCAAGTGCTTTCGTGATTTTTCACATTATCAAGGAACTGTAAAAATAAAAGATAAACAGGAAAGCATATAAGGACGAGACTGCACATCGCGGTTACCTTACAACACCTGATCTTTTTTATGATGATGTAGGAAGGCAGTCAAGGATCTGTCAAACACAGCTTATATTCTACCCAAGCTTTAAGATTTTAACTTGTCTACTTGACAATCTACTTATATTATCGTGAAAAGGTCGGGTGTTGTAAGGTGACCGCCATGTGTAGTCTCGTGTCCATATGCTTTCCTGTTGATTTTTTATTTTTTTACAGTTCCTTGATAATGTGAGAAATCGTGAAGTTTCACTATTTTTTTTCACCGTGGTTGTTAGTGTATTGTGATATCACCTGTTTACTGTGATCTTAGATTTGTTTCCCAAGGCTCTCCCTAATCAATCTGAATTTAACAATGAATACAAAAATAACGTCTTGGGAAGAGTATGTACGATCACGAAGGACACGTAAATTTCCATGAGTAGTAAAAGTAGGTTCTAAAGCACTGAGCTAGCCATAAGTGAAGAGAACAAGCGTTTAATAGACCATTAAATGCAACACAAACCTCCGTCTGAAGACAAGAATTGTGTAGTTGTTCAAGAGAAGAGAGTTGTTATCTAGTTTAATTTCTAATTTAAGTGTTTTGTGAAATTCTACATGACATGTAACTGCTGTTGTTTTGAAACCTCTCCACCCACTGAGGACACCACCTGGAGAACATAAACTAGACTGCAAGACTACCGTATATTTCGCTTTGCGAGTGTGAAGCAGAAATATACAGTGTCTTTCCTATCTTCATGTGGGTTCGTTTGTCATATACCGGCGTGTATTACACTTTTTAGTTTGGACAGGTGTTTGGTGGGAACCTGGACAAACACACGGAGAGGCGTCACTACCTCAACTCGCCCTTCAAGGCGCGTTTCGTCCGCCTCCATCCACAACGCTGGCGCAAGACTATTGCTCTCCGAGCTGCTCTCCTGGGGTGCCCTCACAAGGGCGATTGTGGCGACGGCTTCTTCAGGGTCACCCCAGAAACCAGCTGCGGTAAGTAACTATACCACCACCACACTAACTGTACCATCCTGTACCACCACGACACCAGCTGTGGTAAGAAAATAAGAAAGAAGGTGCACTGCAGCAGGCTTATATACTGTAGTCAGGTGAGTGGAAGCAGGAGGAGGCGGGGTCACACTGGAACCATCCACTAGTGTAAGTAGGTCTTCGTCCGAAGGTTGGACAAGTGTTGAAGAATTACTTGTATTGGACTGACGAAGCCACTGTGTGGCGAAACGTTTCCGTAATAAAGATTCCCCTATAATGCTTAAGTGTCTCAATCTTAATCTTGTCTGTTTTCAAAACTATTTATCATGCAACTTTATTACCAAACCAGTGCTTTAATATATCCTTCCCGAATCCAATTTTTTCCAACTTGAAACCATTGCTGCGAGTCCTGTCTTGGTTAGATATTTTTAACACGTCATTTACATCCCCTGTATTTATTCCTGTTTTCCATTTATACACCTCAATCATATCCTTCCTATTTTTACGTCTCTTTCTAGAGAGTGCAGATTCAGGGCCTCAGTCTATCCTCAAAGAAAATATTTCTGATACATGGGATCAACTTTGTCATCCTCCTTTGTACGTTTTCCAGAGCATTTATATCCGTTCTACAATACGGTGAGCAGGACTGTGCAGCATAATCTAAATGAGGCATAACCAAGGATAAATAGAGCTGAAGAACAACCTGACGACTTCTATTATTTATATTTCTTGATATGAAGCCAAGGATTCTGTTAGCTTTATTATGCACTGTTGTCTTGGTTTTTAGATTACTGTTAACCAGAACTCCTAAATCTTTTTCGCAATCAGTGATGTTAAGATCTGCATTATTTAGTTTATAAGTGTTATGGTAATTTACCTTCCCAATGATTAGAACTTTGCATTTGTCTATGTTAGAGTGCATCTGTCACTTCTCTGACCACTGCTCCAGTCTATTCAGATCTTGTACATGAATGGTAGACAATACCGACAAGATGAAAATTAGACACATGTTCAACATCTGGGTATCTTTATTGTAGACGTTTCGCTAATCCAGTGGCTTTATCAATATTGAAAATATTGAAAAAAAACTCAAGAAGCAGCACAGAAGACCTCTTCTGGATCTCCCACTTGCTATCACCAAATTACCACTAAACGTCTCCAGGCTACTCAACCCTCCACCACCACCTTCATACCTGACTGTGACCCAACCAAAATTTACTACTGTATAGTATATGCCCATATACAGAATATGGCTCTCCCTGGAACCTTCAACCCCACCATTAATGAGCTCTTCAGGTTAAACATCATTCCAGAGTTTACTTTCCCGGCTTTCCCACCTTATTCAGCCATACTCAAGACCACCTCAAATAATGTCAGTGTTTCCACACCAGTAAGCTCCTCTCAAACAGCTCCAAATCCCACCAATGAGAGGCCACCATTGACTTCTTCCACCACTACTGCAATGGACCAATCAGCCAACACCATCGAAGACTCGCCCTCTGTATCCTCTTCTGAGGAAGAGAAATATGATGTTGATGACTCCTGCACCAGCTCACCTACTTGGGACATCCAGACTTTCTATACATCTTCGAATGAGGACACCATAACCCGCACAGAACTGTGCAAAAGGCCCTGTGCTGGGTCTGTTAAATTCGCTTGTGAGACTCCACACCATTTCACTCCTACCCAGGTTCTGGAGTTCATCAAACCACTCCGTTTTACTTTTGGTAATAAAATAAAACTATACCATCTCTCCAGAACCAATTTCAAGAAATTTGTAAACGGCTCTTCCTCAAATGCCCCACGCTTCATAACACCTACAACAGAGCTGCCTCTGTTGTCCCCACCTGCCTCCCCTCCTGCGACCAAGCCTGCTGCAAGCTACCCAAGAATCAAGACTTCCACCAACTAAGAACGATGCATTCTCGTCCTCAGACTACCCCTCCTGCTTCTCCAGTTCGCCCCACGAGCGCCTAGCTGCTGGGTTAAGCCCTGGCACTATCTCTACTACTCATAACCTTCCTCTCACCAATCTACTCTTCCCCTATCCCCACTTCCCCGCTCACCCCACAAGGGTATTACTTAAACTTTCTTGTCTTGTCTTGCCTGTGGTTCAGATTCTTCAAGACTACAGTGCTCTTCACCAACTCCATGGCTGTGGGACTGATTACCTCATCTTCTGTATATAGTTCTACTGTCTTCCAATTATGTCCTTGAATTTGGTTGTTAAAACGTCTACTATTAGGATCTTCCTGGAGCACTTCAGTGTCCTAGTC
Source organism: Cherax destructor (assembly GCA_009830355.1). Lineage (NCBI taxonomy): Eukaryota > Metazoa > Arthropoda > Malacostraca > Decapoda > Parastacidae > Cherax > Cherax destructor. The sequence continues at coordinate 32,008 of WNWK01009897.1, read as the reverse complement.
AGAATGAATTCGACAGCCTATTTTAGTGTCAACGGCAAACTTGCTTATGTAGCTAATTATACTTTCAACTATGTCGTTTATGTAAATTGTGAACAACAAAGGGTCCAACACTGACCCCTGTGGAACACCGCTTGTATGCTTCCCCACTCTGATTTCTCCCCGTTTATGGAAATTCTCTGTTGCCTATCTGTCAGCCACGCCTACATCCAGGAAAAAAATTCTCCTCCTATTCCGTGTGCCTCGACTTTCTTCAATAGCCTCCGATGTGGAACTCTATCAAAAGCCTTAATGAAGTCCATGTACACAACATCATATTCATTACCCTGATCAACTTCCTCAAATACCTTAGTGAAAAAAGTTAGTAAATTCGTAAGGCAGGAACGCTCCTTTGTAAAACCATGCTGGTAAGTAATCATACCATCACGCCACGACATCCTGACAGAAAGCCTTCTGATACTCTGACCAAGGTCATTTGAGGTTCTTTCGATACTTATAGAACTTCGAAGTTCCTCTGCTACTCTGACAGGAAGTCTACTTCTCTGATAAAAATCCTTTGGGTCCTACTGATATCCAGAGGACTCCGGGCATCCTCTGTCACCCTGGTAGGATCCCTGACTAGAAGGCAACTTTGATCCTAGGCATGAAGGTGAAGGTGGTGCCCTCCTGCAGGAGGGATCCTAGGACCAAGGAGTCTTCCAGTTCTCTGCCGTAGCCTGTAGCCATTGGGAGAAGAAACCTTAAAGTAAACTGCACGTATCTTAACGAAGAAGAAGAGGAGGAGAAGTAAGAAGAAGAAGAAATATGTAGTCTTCTGGACTAGATTCTCTCGACTTCCTACCTCGCCGTCTTCAATTAACCAATGTTTCCAGTACATTTCCCACAATTAGGACCACTCTCTACTCATTACACGGGCTTCTGAGAGCCTTGCCCTATAAAGTTTCCAGTTTGTGACGACTCGCAAGACTCAAGTCAAAGTTTTAAGCCGGTTAACTTACCGGATTCCCTTCAAGTTCTCCCAGAACGCCGAGGGATTTAATGGATTGAAGCACTAGGCTGAGGCCGACTTTTGGATAACATTGTTGATTTTTGGTCGTATTTTTAGATGTTTTAGATGAAAATATTTGTGATATTCTTATGGAATGTTTAAGGTCACCCCTTGCTTATGTGTGACTCCCACTAAGTGAGATACACACACTGTCAGAGATACACGCTGTGTAAGATACATACGCACTGTGTAATACAAACAGTAACAATTATTTGTATTAATGTTGGTAGAATTACCGACAATATGTTAGTAACGGCTTGACAAAGCTCCTGGAGAGCGAAACGTTGCCACAATAAAATGTCACCTAACAGTTATTTGATTGCATATTGTTACATTATTTTTTCAGTAGCTGAGAAACTAGCATTTGAGGCCATTGACCATCAAATTTCCTGCGACCGACTGGAAGACTTTGTTTACATCGTCAGTGTTTGCTGTGTCCTCGATGGCTGCCTCTCATAACAGTTTATGTATCTCATCTCGTGCAATAGTTAATAGATGCTGAGATTTACGTCTTGTCTATATCAATGATGATAACGAGAATGACTATTAGGATGAGTATAATATTGGGACAGAAATGTACTTTCAACTATTTTGCTGTCATTGCCTGTGTGTGTGTGTGTGTGTGTGTGTGTGTGTATTCACCTAATTGTCCCCACCTAATTATGGTTGCAGGGGTCGAGTCATAGCTCCTGGCATCGCCTCTTCACTGGTCGCCACTAGATCCACTCTCTCCCTGCTCCATGAGTTTATCATACCTCTTCTTAAAGCTTTGCATGGTATCTGCCTCCACTGCCTCACTTTCCAGACTATTCCACTTCCTGACAACTCTGTGACTGAAGAAATACTTCCTAACATCTCTGTGACTCATCTGAGTCTTCAACTTCCAACTGTGTCCCCTTGTTGCTGTGTCCCATATCTGGAACATTCTGTCTCTGTACGCCTTGTCGATTCCTCTCAGTATTTTATATGTCGTTATCATGTCGTCCCTGTCCCTCCTGTCCTCCAGTGTCCGGAGCTAAGGGGCATGTCGTAGGACATACCCCTTAGCTCCAGGACTAGTCTCGTTTCAAACCTTTGCACTTCCTCTAGTTTTACTGACGTACTTGGCCAGGTGTGGGTTCCAAACTGGTGCTGCATACTCCAGTATGGGCCTGACGTACACAGTGTACAGGGTCCTGAACGACTCCTTACTGAGATGTTGGAATGCTGTACTTAGGTTCGCTAGGCGCCCATATGCTGCAGCAGTTATTTGGTTGATGTGCGCCTCAGGAGATGTGCTCGGTATTATACTCACTAAAGGATCCTTTACCTTGAGTGAAGTTTGTAGTAGTAATAATAATAATATAATAATAATAATATCTTTATTTACTACAAGTACATGTACAAGGTATACAGTCCTAGCTGACATCAGTGACATACTACTATATAGAAAGTCGCTTGCTATGCAGAGCATTTCGGGCAAAATAGGTCCTTGTCCCAGGATGCGACCCACACCAGTCGACTAACTCTCAGGTACCCATTTTACTGATGGGTGAACATACACAACCGGTGTAAAAAAAACACCTCCAATGTTTCTACCAGCGCTGGGAATTGAACGCAGGCCCTCGCCCTGTGAAGCGAGAGCTTTAGCGATCAGGCACGGCCTAGACTGTACTCTGTCTGCGGTCTTCTTTGTGTGCATGTGTGTGTACTCACCTTGTACTCATCACTTGCAAGACTATTCCACTTCCTGACTTCTCTATGACTGAAGAAACTCTTCCTAACATCCCTTTGACTTATCTGAGTCTTCATCTTCCAATTGTGACCCCTTGTTTCTGTGTTCCCTCTCTGGAACATCTTGTCTCTGTAAAGCTTGTCTATTCCACGCAGTATTTTGTATGTCGTTATTATGTCTCCCCTAACCCTCCTGTCCTACAGTGTCGTCAGGCCGATTTCCCTTAACCTTTCTTCGTAGGACATTCCCCTTAGCTTTGGAACTAACCTTGTCGCAAACCTTTGCACTTTCTCTAATTTCTTGACGTGCTTGACCAGGTGTGGGTTCCAAACTGGTGCTGCATACTCTAGTATGGGCCTGACGTACACGAGGTATCGGAAGGCTATTCTCAGATTTGCCAGACGCCCATATGCTGTAGTAGTTATCTCGTTGATGTGTGCTTCCAGAGACGTGGTCGGTGTGTGTGTGTACTCAAATAGTACTCACCTAGTTGTGGTTGCAGGGGTCGAGTCATAGCTCCTGGCCCCGTGTGTGTGTGTGTGTGTGTGTGTGTGTGTGTGTGTGTGTGTGTGTGTGTGTGTGTGTGTGTGTGTGTGTGTGTGAACTTACCTATTTGTACTCACCTATTTGTGGTTGCAGGGGTCGAGACTCAGCTCCTGGCCCCGCCTCTTCACTGACCGCTACTGGGTCCTCTCTTTCCCTGCTCCATGAGCTTTATCATACCTCGTCTTAAAACTATGCATGGTTCCTGCCTCCACTACATCACTTGGTAAAGTGTTTGTGGTGCTGGTAGTGTTTGTGGCGCTGGTAGTAGTGTTTGTGGTGCTAGTAGTAGTGTTTGTGGCGCTGGTAGTAGTGTTTGTGGTGCTAGTAGTAGTGTTTGTGGTGCTGGTAGTAGTGTTTGTGGTGCTGGTAGTAGTGTTTGTGGTGCAGTAGAGTGTGTGGGCGGAGAGTGTTTGTGGGCTGGTAGAGTGTTTGTGGTGCTGGAGAGTGTTTGTGGTGCTGGAGAGTGTTGTGATGCTGGTAGAGTGTTTGTGTGCGGAGTAGTGTTTGTGTGCCAGTAGAGGCTTTGGGCGGAGAGTGTTTGGGATGGTAGAGTGTTTGGGCGGAGAGTTTGTGGGCAGAGAGGTTGGGTGCAGTAGAGTGTTTGTGGTGCTGGTAGTAGTGTTTGTGGTGCTGGAGTAGGTTTGGTGGAGAGTGTGGTGCGGTAGAGCGTTTGTGGTGCTGGAGTCAGTGTTGTGGCTGAGAGTGCGAGTAGTGTTTGTGGTGCAGTAGAGTGTTTGTGGTGCTGGTAGTAGTGTTTGTGGTGCTAGTAGTAGGTTTCAGGTGCTGTAGAGATCTTGTGGTGCTGTGAGTGTTTGTCTGTAGTGTTTTGGTGCTGGAGAGTGTTTGTGGTGCTGAAGTGTTTGTGCAGAGTATGTTGTGTATGTCAGTATTGAGTAGTGTTTGTTGGACAGTGTGGTGCTGAGCGTTTGCTGTAGACGTTTGCGTATTTGGAGAATGTTTGGGGCTAGTAGAGGTTTGTGGCGTGAGGTTTTGGTGCGGTAAGTTGTCAGTGTGGCTAGTTGGCAGTAGTGTTTGGGTCAGAGATGTTGTGCTGAGTAGGTCTATATGTGGTGCTGGAGTAGGTTTGTGGTCTGGTAGTAGTGTTTGGTGCGGAGTAGTGTTTGTGGTGCTGGTAGAGTGTTGTGTGGCTTGGCTGAGTAGGTTGTGGTGTGTAGCAGTGTTCAGTTGAGTGCGGTGTCGAGAGTGCTTTGTGCCAGAGTGTTGTGTAGGTGCTGGCAGTAGTGTTGTAGGTGTGGGTAGTAGTGTTGTGGTGTGTGTAGTAGTGTTTGTGGTGTGGAGTGTGTGAGTAGTGTTGTGGTGCTAGAGCAGTGTTTGCATGATGTTGGGCGAGAGTGTTGTGGTGCTAGTGAGCTCTGGGTCGGAGATGTTTGGGGTGCTGGTGCTGAGAGGTTTGGTGCAGTATGTTGGTCAGTAGGTGTTTGGGTGCTGGAGTAGTGTTGCGAGGCTTGGCAGTAGTGTTTGTGGTGTGGTAGAGTGTTTTGGGCTGGTAGAGTGTTTGGTGCTGTAGTAGGTTGTGGTGCTGGTAGTAGTGTTTGTGGTGCATGGTAGAGTGTTTGTGGTGCTGGTAGTAGTGTTTGTGGTGCTGTAGAGTGTTTGTGGTGCAGTAGAGTGTTTGTGGTGCTGTAGTAGTGTTTGTGGTGCTGTAGTAGTTTTGTGGTGCTGTAGTAGTGTTTGTGGTGCTGGTAGTAGTGTTTGTGGTGCTGTAGTAGTGTTTGTGCTTAGGTGGCATAGTGTTTGTGGTGTTAGTAGTAGTGTTTGTGGTGCTGGTAGTAGTGTTTGTGGTGCTGATAGTAGTGTTTGTGGTGCTAGTAGTAGTGTTTGTGGTGCTGATAGTAGTGTTTGTGGTGCTGGTAGTAGTGTTTGTGGTGTTAGTAGTAGTGTTTGTGGTGCTGGTAGTAGTGTTTGTGGTGTTAGTAGTAGTGTTTGTGGTGCTGGTAGTAGTGTTTGTGGTGCTAGTAGTAGTGTTTGTGGTGCTAGTAGTAGTGTTTGTGGTGCTGATAGTAGTGTTTGTGGTGCTAGTAGTAGTGTTTGTGGTGCTGATAGTAGTGTTTGTGGTGCTAGTAGTAGTGTTTGTGGTGCTAGTAGTAGTGTTTGTGGTGCTGATAGTAGTGTTTGTGGTGTTAGTAGTAGTGTTTGTGGTGCTAGTAGTAGTGTTTGTGGTGCTGATAGTAGTGTTTGTGGTGTTAGTAGTAGTGTTTGTGGTGCTGATAGTAGTGTTTGTGGTGTTAGTAGTAGTGTTTGTGGTGCTGGTAGTAGTGTTTGTGGTGTTAGTAGTAGTGTTTGTGGTGCTGGTAGTAGTGTTTGTGGTGCTAGTAGTAGATCTTGTGGTGCTGGTAGTAGTGTTTGTGGTGTTAGTAGTAGTGTTTGTGGTGCTGGTAGTAGTGTTTGTGGTGCTGATAGTAGTGTTTGTGGTGTTAGTAGTAGTGTTTGTGGTGCTAGTAGTAGTGTTTGTGGTGCTGATAGTAGTGTTTGTGGTGTTAGTAGTAGTGTTTGTGGTGCTAGTAGTAGTGTTTGTGGTGCTGATAGTAGTGTTTGTGGTGTTAGTAGTAGTGTTTGTGGTGCTTATAGTAGTGTTTGTGGTGTTAGTAGTAGTGTTTGTGGTGCTGGTAGTAGTGTTTGTGGTGTTAGTAGTAGTGTTTGTGGTGCTGGTAGTAGTGTTTGTGGTGCTAGTAGTAGATCTTGTGGTGCTGGTAGTAGTGTTTGTGGTGCTGGTTGTGGAGGATGGGTACCAACGATAACGTGGACTGTATGTTACGCTAATACTTAGCTGATGGATGAATCCAAGATGTCGCAGCCACCACCAACACCTTCTCAGGGGATCCATATATTGCCACACTCTCCACAGGGCTGTATGGAAAAAATATCACATATGAGTACATAATTATTGCCCCAAAGGAGCGTATGTCCATATTTCAGTCTTAGATGGACTGAAAGGCGTTTTACTCACTGTTTTGGACTAAAAAGTCCACGCATAACCGCCGTCCCTAGGTAAAAAATTGAATGTTCTTGAATACAAGAACTGCGCAGTTCCCTGTTTTAACCAGAACATCAAATTCTTACCTTGCTCGTGTAACTTTGAGCGATGGTGTTGGCTCCACCATATACGGCGGAAATGCTGTCTTGATTGTAGAATGCCGCTGAAGAATCACCGTCTTGTCTCGATGGAGTTCACTTGCGATTGTCTCTACGTTTCTCCTTTTTGCAGTCTGAAGCTGCGCACACTTCTGAATATACTGCAATGTTGATGTTAATCACTAAACGCGCTGGAACAGAGTTCTTATCTTATTTCCCGACGTTAGTGGAGATTAAATGATATAACGGACGCGAACGAGTAATGTCTATGTTGATTTACGTCGCCTCGCGTCGCATGACCACTAGAGTCGTATGACCCGTTCTTGCGGTGGCCAAATTCAATCTGACCGCTCGTGCTGCTCTTTTGCAGTCTCGTGCAGCCATGTGGTGCCACGAGGTGCCTCGTGGTGCTGTGGTCAGCACAATTCTTGACACACTGTTGACAGTACATCTGGTCTGAATTAAATTCTTTATGCAGCCAGACGCACCTTCTCTGGCCCTTTCCTAAGGGTAGAAAGGGTGAGGGCCCTTACCAATGGTAGTAAGGGCGCATACCCCCCTCCTTTGGAGAATTTTCTCCACACTGGTAGTAGTGTTTGTGGTGCTGGTAGTAGTGTTTGTGGTGCTGGTAGTAGTGTTTGTGGTGCTGGTAGTAGTGTTTGTGGTGCTGGTAGTAGTGTTTGTGGTGCTGGTAGTAGTGTTTGTGGTGCTGGTAGTAGTGTTTGTGGTGCTGGTAGTAGTGTTTGTGGTGCTGGTAGCAGTGTTTGTGGTGCTGGTAGTAGTGTTTGTGGTGCTGGTAGCAGTGTTTGTGGTGCTGGTAGTAGTGTTTGTGGTGCTGGTAGTAGTGTTTGTGGTGCTGGTAGTAGTGTTTGTGGTGCTGGTAGTAGTGTTTGTGGTGCTGGTAGTAGTGTTTGTGGTGCTGGTAGTAGTGTTTGTGGTGCTGGTAGTAGTGTTTGTGGTGCTGGTAGTAGTAGTGTTTGTGGTGCTGGTAGTAGTAGTGTTTGTGGTGCTGGAGCAGTGTTTGTGGTGCTGGTAGTAGTGTTTGTGGTGCTGGTAGTAGTGTTTGTGGTGCTGGTAGTAGTGTTTGTGGTGCTGGTAGTAGTGTTTGTGGTGCTGGTAGTAGTAGTGTTTGTGGTGCTGGTAGTAGTGTTTGTGGTGCTGGTAGTAGTGTTTGTGGTGCTGGTAGTAGTGTTTGTGGTGCTGGTAGTAGTGTTTGTGGTGCTAGTAGTAGTGTTTGTGGTGCTGGTAGTAGTGTTTGTGGTGCTGGTAGTAGTGTTTGTGGTGCTGGTAGTAGTGTTTGTGGTGCTGGTAAGGGTGTTTGTGTAGTCCTGTTATTAGTGGTTAAGATGCTACTAACAGTAAGGTATTGTTTTGAAATTAAAAACATTGATTTATCGCAACATTTTTTTTATAATAAAAGTGCTTGGTAAAGGTTGCCAATAATGTTGCTATTAGTGACAGTGATGGTGAAGTTGGTGATAGCAGTGACTGAATCACTCATGACAGTGATTATAATGTCACTGACAGTGACCGAATAAAGTGATGGCAGTCGTAGTGCCGTTGCAAATTGTGCTGACAGTGTTGATAGTGAAACTTGTGGTGGTGCTAGCAGTGACCACAGCGATGCTGATAGCGGTGCTATCTGCCCTGCTGACAGCGGTGATATCAGCCGTGATGCTGGAAGGGTGAGGCAGCTGGATCTCTCCCCCACACATACAAAGATCAGTAGGTGGCTCAAGTCTAGCGCCTCTTCTGGTAACCTTCACAGCTTCTCATATGATTTACAACTCCTTCAAGGTGTCTATTTACATTCCAGTTGGATTGAAAACTTCGCCGATGCAGTTTTATGTGATCGTTAAAGTGTCTTGAGGGACGGACACCCACATGTGTGTAGATAACCCCCAGATGCTACAGTACAATACTCATATTAATAGGCCATTAGACCTTGGAGTCAAAACACCAATAACTCGCACATAGAAAAGATGAGCCTACGACGACGTTTCGGTCCGGGTTATTTGTGTATTGTTCCAGTCACGGTATTGTGCCTTTTTGTTATTTTTTGTTTCAAACAGTGGGTTTCGTTGATGACGTTTCGCTCACACAGAGGGTTTTATTGCCGACGTTTCGTCCACACCATGGATTTCCACTGGTGACGTTTCCCCCAAACATATGGTTTAATTGACAACATTTCGTCCGCGCAGAAGGCTAAATCAAATCGTACTCCAATTTATCTAAGTGCGAAACGAGCGAAAGACACAATAGGACACTTATGACGACGTTTCGCTGCGTCCTGAACCAGTGTCAAGTCACAGTTGAGTGAACCAAACCGGTTCAACTTCGATGCAAAAAAAAAAAAAATCTGGCGTGTCAACCATAACAGAGTAAGTCGATTTTAAGTGGCTATTTTCAAGACCTATTTGAGGGGTGTTACTGAACGCTTCATGCATTCTGACACTATCAACAGCCTGAGTGATCATAAACCGGATTGGGCTTAGTGGTTAATAGTGGGGGATCCCACTGAGGATAAATCGATGATCTCACCTGCTGAGAGACAGTGAGACATGTGTCTTATTCATCATCATCAGAGTGAGAGAGAGAGAGAGAGAGAGAGAGAGAGAGAGAGAGAGAGAGAGAGAGAGAGAGAGAGAGAGAGAGAGAGAGAGAGAGAGAGAGAGAGAGAGAGAATATATGCCGAATTTAAGCTGACGTTTGTAAGATTTACCTGTGATCTTACGTGATCTTAAAACACAAGAAAATGATCAACAAGCCTGCCAGAGTGCAAGACGTTTAAGAGGCTTCCCTTTCACACTCACAAGACGGCAGCAGCATCCTGGATGATGCTTGTCTATCATCCTGTTGTATAATGTTGCTATCAACCAATTACCGTGTGTGTGTGTGTGTGTGTGTGTTTCTCATTCTTATAACAGGAGGATGGTACCCCCCTTGGATAGGTACTGCCTACCATCCTGCTACCTGGTATGTGTCATACTCGTATGACAAGACAGTAATACCTCCTTGCATATAATCCTAAATTACTAAATGACTTTATGTAAATATTTATCATCTGAACCTTTAAAATATGCAAAACTCCGGCACTGGAGGTTGTGGGATGAGATACAGTTTGAGGTAAAGGTTTCCAATACCACAACGATAAACACCATCATTTAGATCCTCCTTTAACGACCCCCAGAGCTTACTGGCGAGAGAATGCAAATCTTTAATTTCTTTAAGTAATTGGCTAATCCAGGTAACGACGTTGTTTAAATCACTGGCTTGTCCCTGAACGTTTGAGAGGTGTGGTGGGAGCTCAAGACCCCAGGTTCATTGAAGCAGCCGCGCAGTGGGACATCCTGGCAGACTCCCCCAGTAGACCAGCTCCTCCCAAAGAGCACAAACAGTCCCACTGGGACAAACCGATCATGGAAAAAATTGCCAACACAATGCTCACCAACGCTTCAGGAAAGGACAAAGCTCGTCTCCTAGCGTTGAATGCACCACACTCAGGAGATTTCCTTCTAGCTGTTCCCAATTCCTCTCTGTGGACTCGACTCGACCCACAGGCCATTCGGATTGGTGTTGCTCTTCGCCTAGCCGCCCCCATACTCACCGAACATAGGTGTATTTGCGGCAGGGCGACGGCTGATCAATTCGGACTTCATGGTCTCGTGTGTCACACATCAGAAGGGAAGTATGCTAGACATGAGGAGGTCAATGACATCATAAAGAGAAGCCTCGCCACAGCCTGTTGCCCAGCTCAACGGGAACCCCAAGTGCAGAGGTCTGACGGAAGTCAAAAGCGTCCTGATGGAGCCACTATGCTACCGTGGAAGGATGGTAAGCAGATTGCTTGGGATTACACCTGTGCTGCCACAAGGGCAGACACCTACTTGCCATACTCCATAGCCGAAGGGGGTGGAGCTGCCAGCCACAGGAAGACCCAGAAGACTCGCAAATATGAAGGCCTTACCCCTTGCTATAACTTCATCCCAATAGGGTCGGAGACCCTTGGAGCATGGGGCAAGTGTGCTCTAAAGTTTCTCAAAGAGCTGGGTGAAAAACTCATCATAGAAACCAGGGACCACAGAGCGACCAGCTTCCTCTTTCAGAGCCTCAGTGTTGCAATCCAGAGGGGAAATGCCTGCAGCATTCTGGTCATGCGGCCCAATGCCGGGGAGCTGGACGAAGTATTTGACATGTAGCTCTGAGTTGTTATCTATGTTGTTTTACTCCCTTTTGTATTCTTGTCAATGTATTTTGTCAATATATTTTGTCTTGAAATAAAGTTTATACACAATGAAAAGATGGGGTGGTAGGGGAAGTGGAATATTCAAATGGCTTCAGAAAGAAATCTAAATATTCTTCCTTGAAGCCTTTTTATCCACTTCTCCGAGGCTATGGGTCCACAATGTACACCAGAAAGAATATATATAGAGACCTCTGGGTGTATGAACTAGTACACCGAGGGATAAACCCCTCTCAGTGAGTGCTTGATACCAAGTATATACCAAGTATATACCAAGGAGTTGAAAACAAATATGCACAAGAAAAAATTTAGTGCTTTTTAATGGGGATTTGTTTTTTTAGGTGGTGAGATCTTGTCTGGATAATAAACGGAAATGTCTAGCACAGCTTTGGTATTCCTGTTCTTTAATCATCTGAGATTCTAACGAGGAATTTGTGTCTTTGAAGTTAGACACATATATACGACGAGAACTTTTTAAATTAGAATGAACAAGATCTGATTATGTACAACCTTGTATACAACCTCACACACACAAAAAAAATTGTAATCTCAGACTAATAAATAACTAAAATACCAAAGCCGTTTCATACTCTTTATATTTATTAACCACACATTTCAGAATCTCAAACTAGAACCTCAGTACTGGTTTAGGTCCTGTATTCACAGTTATAGTCTGTTCACAGGGGCAAATACGCCAATGTGCTGCTTTTATAAATAAACCGTTACATATTCATGTTTATTTATGGGATGGTCAGGCGGAGTCGGTCAAACAAGCCGAGTCGCCCTAAAAAAAGTTGACCTTTTTGAAAATATATCCTATGCGCAAATAAACCACTCTTAGGAGAAAGAAACTTGTAATTACTTAATGGTACAAGTCGGGCCGAGATGTCGTCACAACTCTTGTGGAAAATTTTCATAATTTTCTTGTAATTTGTGTGTATGAACTGCTGGAATAATAGTGTTTACAAAATCTGCTGTATCTTCAGTGACTTTTAAAAGATGTTCTGTGACATTTGATCTAATATATTCTATTATTTCCTTATATTCTGTAAGGAGTTGTATAAGCAAAGTGAAAAAGTATTGTAATTTAGAGGAAATTAATATTTCAATAATGAAAATTTAGTACACACCTGGAAGTGTTATTAAATTAATTGAAAAGATGTATTGGTAGAGATAAAAACGGAGGAGAGCAACGAAAATGGCTGAACGTATACATTAACGGGGAAGTATTTCAAAATATGATCGTGGGTAATCGAAGCCGATGAAGAGTGTATTGGCAATAATTGGGGACCATGAACTGAGTGTATATGAGAGGTATCTGGAAGGGTTCAGATACATAACAATCTGGTCATAATAAGGCTGATAATGAAGATAATACTGGAGGCGGTGACTGGACAACATGATGATCATTGCGTGGACCTAAAATAATGTAATTTCGCCTCCTTATATATGGTATCAACCTAACAAATAGGTAAGGTAGCAAGTATTGGCCAATATTTAGCATACCTGGCAGCTAGGGAGGCATTACGATATATCACCAAGATAATAACTTGGTAAATAATTCTTATGATCTGGATTTATGTACACTCACTTTTATGTAATATTAAAATTGTGAGTTTAAACCTTGGATCAACAAATTATACTCGCTGTCCAGTCCAAAATAACGTTTCAATAATATATACAGTCCAGAACCAAATTTAATACAGTCAGTGTTACTGGCTGGAAATTTCATGTAATAATTTTAAGAACTATGTTCACAAAATTTAAGGTCCTGATGCGTGAGTTTGGGGAACCGAGGCGAGTATCTCAGGAGGGACACTACAGTGACCCACCTGTCTCCGAGGTACAACTGTAGTACCAATTGTAATCTGTTTTACATGTGCCAGAGTTCTCCCAGTTGTGTGTGTGTGCTCACCTAATTGTACTCACCTAATTGTGGTTTCAGGGGTCGAGATTTAGCTCCTGGCCCCGCCTCTTCACTGACCGCTACTAGGTCTTCTCTCTCCCTGCTCCATGAGTTTTATCATACCTCGTCTTAAAGCTATGTATGGTTCCTGCTTCCACTACATCACTTGCTAGACTATTCCACTTCCTGCATTAATAAGTTTATTTTGTGAGTTAACATTAACTCATAAAAGTTTCATTTTTCTTAAAAACAACAACAACAAAAATTACGTAGCAACCTCATTCAACTTTGTTAAAATTAACGTTATATAATTTATCTCAATCTAACACAACCTATTTTCTGTCAATAAATTTAGTTAGGGTTAATTAAAAAAGAAATGTTAAATTTTCATACAGTTATTGCTACAATGAATATACATAATAGTTTGGTTAATGGTGCCCCGTGGACTGGTGGCTAAAGCTCTCGTTTCACACGGTGAGGGTCCGGGTTCGATTCCCAGCGAGGGTAGAAACATTGGGCGTGTTTCTTTACACCGGTTGTCTATGTTCACCCATCAGTAAAATGGGTACTGGTGTGGGTCGCATCCTGGGACAAAACTGACCTAATTTGCGGGAAATACTCAGCATAACAAGGGACTTTCTATATAGTAGTATGTCACTGATGTCAGCTAGGACTGTATACCTTGTACATGTACTTGTAGTAAATAAAGATATATTGTTATTAATGGGATTGAAAACCTGTCTACTCAGTTAAGAATACTTTAATACCTAAATTATGGATTAAAGTAAACTTCTAAAGTATATATACACTGAGAGTCATACATATCCCTGTGTATATAGCCTTGTATATACACCAGCAAAATAATCGCTGGGTAATAAGGCAAGAGGGTAAACTCAGATTAACCTTGAAATATAGTATACAAGAACTTCACACAATATAAGCGTCATGGTCCGAAGATGACAGTCATAGTATGTTCATTTATAATCTCCAAAACGTCTGCTAAGTCAAGAGGATATTAAGAAAACTTGAGGACTCGGCCATGTTGGTTAGTAGTACTTTGTGAGCTGCTGAAGTGAGCTGTCAGTGGGTAAAGCTCTAGTATAGTACGTCTTTCCCGGTGGGTAGCCGCTAAGCCTCTTAACTGCTCAAACCAAACAAATGTTGCCTTAAAATGTGTGGGGGGAGGGGAAGAATGAGATAGATAGAGAGAGAGAGAGACAGACAGACAGAGATTGAGATATCTTAGGTCAGTCGATTTAGATTCGAATAAGAGCAGACACTCTGCTATAACTCTTAACTCTCTAGAGTTGTGATCTCGTTTACCCTCGTGTAACTCTTCAATATTCTGATCTTGATCCTCTTATACGCTGCTCTTTGTGACCTTTAGCCCGGCATCACATTATTTGTTTCAGTAAAGTTATAATCTGTGAGAAATTTGTGCCCTGAGAGGTAGTATTTACCTGCGGGTCCTCTCACAAAAACTGGTCAAAAGAGGATGAAAGCAGAGATTCAACTGAAGAAGTCTGTTACGCAGGTAAAATGTTCTGACCATAAAGATACCTAAGTGTTGCATACATAATTTCTTCGTCTCGTTGGTATTGAGTACCATTGACATAATTCAGATACCATCAAACCCATACGAAGACAAAGAAACTTTCACTTTACTGTTTCCTCTTGTTTAGCAAACTCCTCGACTTAACTCTTTTAAGTTTTTCACATATGTAGGTCGCCCACACTTCTATAGTCCTCCCTCCGTCTATGTATTCCCACATATCACATGTACTCATTCCACATATCACATGTACTCATTCCACATATCACATGTACTCATTCCCAAGGTTCTTCCCTACACATGGTGTTTGGAGGGGGTTATAGCTTAGGGAGATTGAAAGACTAGGAGACATATTCTACACCATCAAGTAAGTTAAACCCCTTGTTAGTCGTGCATGTAGATGGGAATTCTTTCTACTGCAGTCAGCTAGAAATTCTGTCCATAAGCCACTTGTAAGTCTGAGAGAAGGTTCTCAGAGTGTCGGTGTCAACAGTGCTTGCCAGAGGGCAGTTACAAGGAGGCAGTCCAAAGACAAATTTCTATACAGTTTAATATAGACAAATGCAAAGTTCTAAACATTGGACAGGAAGGTGGCCATGCCACATGTAAACTGAATGGTGTAGATCTTAATATTGCTGATTGCGAAAGGGATTTGGGAGTTCTGGTTGGCGGTGGTCTGAAGCCAAGACAGCAGTGCGTGGGTGTTCGCAATGAAGCGACCAGAGTCGTTGGCTTCGTGTCAAGAAGCATAAATGGTAGGAGTCTTCGGGTTGTTCTTCAACTCTATATATCCTTGGTTGGGCCTCATCTAGATTGAGCCGCACAGAGTGGGTATAAATGCTCTGGAGTGCGTGCAGGGGGGGATGACCAAGTTGATCCCATGTATCGGAAGTCTTCCCTGTGGGGATGGACTGAGGGTCCTGAATTTGCACTTTCTGGAAAGGCGTGGAATTGGGGGGAATGTGATTGAGGTGTACTAGTGGAAAGCAGGAATAAATAAAGGGGATGTGAGGAGCGTGCTAAAAATGTCTGGCCAAGACGGGACTCGCAGCAGTGGCTTTGATTTGGAGGAGTTCAGATTCAGGAAGGATGTGTGAAGGTGCTGGTTTTATAATAGAGTTGTGGATGAGTGGAACAAGCTCCCGAATGCGGTTATAGAGGCTGAAACGTTGTGTAGTTTTGGGGATAGGTTAGATAGATGCATGAGTGGGTGCGGGTGGATGTGAGTTGGACCAGACTAGCTTGTGCTGCTGGGTCGGATGCCGTGCTCCTTCCTTGGGTGAGGGTGGCCTGGCCTGGCTGGGTTGGGGCATTGGCTTGGGCCGGTGGGAGATTTACACCTGCCTCACATGGGCCAGTGGGCTTGCTGCGGTGTTCCTTCTTTCTTATGTTCTTATATGTACGTTACTATGTACCTCAAACAGCATTACTTACATTATTTACTGCTCTCTTATCCACCATTACCTCACCTAGAAGTAGATCCCCTTTGTACAAGGGGATCTACTACAGCAAATCACCTAAAACTAATAATAACTCAACAAAAATGTGCTATTCGAGAGATCACCCACAACACACACTCACTCTTTAAAAAATTTAAATTATTTATTGTACATAATATTCACTCATACTACTGTGCATTCTATATATACAGGACAATTAAATTCTAATATAAGCTGTGCTCTGAAACTCTTCCTTGATATTTGCAACAGAACTCTGACATAACGGAAGACAAAAATCTCATTGATATCCCCAGTGTTCGACTCAGGCTTGTGTAAAAGCTCAATCAAGTCTTATGAAAGCTCCTAAAATCTTAAACTCTCTGCTTGAAACCTGTTGTTTTCATCCAGTTTTTTCCCTGTTTTTGTTTCATCTTTCCTCCAACTCCCATATTTTAGTAGATAGGCTTAAAGTATCTGATTCATTCTGAGGAGGATACCAGTGAACTCCAGGAGGATTTGGACAAATTAATGTCTTGGTCTGAAAAGTGGCAGATGAAGTTCAATGTGGACAATGAAAATATCCCTCGAATTTATAAACTAGGTGAAGTAGAGCTTGATCATACAGAATGTGAAAAAGACTTGGGAGTCATGGTAAGCAGGAATATAAAGCCAAGACAACAGTGCCTAAGTGTGCGCAATAAGGCTAACAGATTACTAGGATTTATTTCAAGAAGTATAAGCAACAGAAGTCCAAAAGTTATTTTACAGCTCTATACATCACTAGTGAGACCTCATTTGGATTATGCAGCTCAGTTTTGGTCTCCTTACTACAGGATGGATATAGATTCATTGGAGAACATACAGAGAAGAATGACTAAAATGATTTACAGTATAAGAAATCTCCCGTATGAAGATAGACTTAGAGCGTTGAATCTCCACTCTCTGGAGAGACGTAGAATGAGGGAGATATCATCGAGGTGTACAAGTGGATGATGGGCATAAACAAAGGTGATATTAATAAAATACTGAGGATATCGAACCAAGTAAGAACCAGAAATAACGGATTTAAATTGGATAAATTTAGATTTAGAAAGGACATAGGCAAGTACTGGTTTTCGAACAGAGTTGTAGATGCGTGGAACAATCTTCCGAGTAGGGTGATAGAGGCTAAGACCTTGGGTGGCTTTAAAAAGAGATTGGACAAATATATGAGTGGGAGGGGCTGGGTTTGATTGGTGTCGTGAGTACGGGAGTAAATTCTTAGGTAGTGGTGGTTTTGATAAAGACCTGCCTTGTATGGGCCAGTAGGCCTTCTGCAGTGTTCCTCCATTCTTATGTTCTTATATCACATGTACTCATTCCCACATATCACATGTACTCATTCCCACATATCACATGTACTCATTCCCACATATCACATGTACTCATTCCCACATATCACATGTACTCATTCCCACATATCACATGTACTCATTCCCACATATCACATGTACTCATTCCCACATATCACATGTACTCTCCATGGAAGAGAAAAAAAGCGTAACATTCTTAATAAAAAGTTGATTTTTTTCCCCTCGATGCCTTTGTTTTGCTGCTAGTCGCTATTTTATACCTCTGACGCCTAGGAAAATTCTTGCATAAATAATTAGTGGACGTCCTTGTCATAACAGTTTTTGCTAGAGTTCTGGTGCAGCCACTCATTTATGAGTCACGTTATGTCACAAGTAACATTGTGTAACATATCACCATTACACAGAGTCTATTTGTTCCTTCTGTGGTGTGTGCCATGAAGAATTCTGGCTGTTCTGGGGGTAAAGGTAAGCCGTGCACAGTACTAGAAGGGTATACTTAATAAAGTCGTCACTGAGTATATATGCAAACAAATTGCAACCAGACGATTTCAGCAATACGAAACAGGCCACTAGTTAATTAAAAAACACTAGCTGTAGGCCTTTCGTCAGGAGCTATGCAATGTTGCAAGAGTTGCAACAGGTAGGTTCAAGGGGGAATTATTATTATTATTATTATTGTTATTATTACTATTATTATTATTATTATTATTATTATTATTATTATTATTATTATTATTATTATTATTATTATTATTATTATTATTATTATTATTGTTATTATTACTATTATTATTATTATCAATTGCACGTCCCATCCCACAGTGGAAAACATCGCTTACAAGGGGAAGACTTGGGTCAACGATAAGCGTCATGCATGGTCAGGCTGGGACTACGGCCCCTCCAGCCTAGCCGTGGACGGGAGGCTAGACTCGTCCCTCCGCTCCTGCGCCGTCATCGATAACTACCACGTGGATGAACCCGTGTGGATGGTAGACCTGGGGAAGCGACGGATGGTGAGGGGGCTAGTCATCCTCACCTGGCAAGGGCGTGGACAAGGTCAGTAGTCTGATGGATAGTTAGTAAGTTACGTATTAAGTGCTATCGGCTGTGCGTGGGTCATTAAGACTGTAACTAACATGGATTAAAGTGTGAAATAGAAATACTCTGGTCAGTAAATACAAGAACGAGAAGATTGGGGAATGAGCAAAAAGACCGGAAACGGGGTATAGGCTAGGTAGATAGAGGCTGCAGACTTTACTCAAAGAGAAAGACCTGGGTATACCTGGACAGGGTTTCGGGGATCAACGCCCCAGCGGCCTGGTCTTTGACCAGGCCTCGTGGGGTGGGTAAAGTTCTCAGCATATCTCCCGAGGCTCACATCGTCAGATTAATCTCTAGCAAATACTTGTTTGGAAAATCTTAGAGTTGCTTTCAGGAATCTCGGCAGTCACTACTGGCGCTTTACAACATACGTCAGGCCTGTCTTGGAGTATGCAGCACCAGTATGGAACCCGCACCTGAAGAAGTATGCAGCAAGGCTTATTCCTGAGCTAATGGGTATGGGCTCCGAGGAGAGGCTAACGGAATTAGACCAAACGATAATGGAGGAGAGAAGAACCAGGGGAACGACATGATAACAACATACAAAATACTCCGGGAAACTGATAAGGTAGAGAGGGATAGGATGTTTGAGAGGCGGGAAACAGGAAGTCGAGAACACAGATGGAAATTAAAGTCACAGATGAGTCACAGAGATGTTAGGAAGTATTTCTTCAGTCTCAAAGTGGACGGGAAGAGGAATGATATTGGTGAGGAAGTGGTGGAGGCAGACTCCATACATAGTTTTAAGAGTAGGTACGATAGAGCCCATGAGGCTAAGAGGGAGTGAATCTGGAATCTAGGAAATTAAGAGACTGGACCAGGAGCTGAGAACGTACCCCTGCAACCACAATAGGTGAATAAACACACACACACGCCAGAAGCGAGTCTCGGGGCCAGGAGCTGAGCCTCGACCCCTGCAACCACAATTAGGTGAGTACACACACACATGACGACTTAAACTTTATTATAATTCAAGCGTAACCTTGCTAAAATATAAGGTAATGTTTGTGTAATTATTTGATATTATGACCTAATTCATGTCAGTATAAATAACTCATAACTATTGTAACCAGATATAAATATGTAAATAGTTCATTACCACTGTAACTTGTTCAGCTATCATAACTTTGCTGCGGTCCAGTCCCTGGACCCATTATGTACCTCTGTAATCTTTTGACTACCGCTTACACCATGGGTATGGGGGCATAAGGAAGTTATTAAACTAATTGTTAGTATTGCAGTATTTTTCTGGCTCCAAGAAATCTAGGTAGACTCACTAGTTGTCTGTATCAGTAATAATTCATCTTTCCATAGCTATTTTGTCACTCTTCATCTTCCATGATTACAGATAGACACAAACACAGACAGACAGACACACACACACACACACACACACACACACACACACACACACACACACACACACACACTCATCCTTCGTCACGAACCTACTGGAGTTCTACGATAAGGTAACAGAAGTAGGACGAGAGAGAGAGAGAGAGAGAGAGAGAGAGAGGGGTGGGTAGACTGTGTCTTCTTGGACTGTAAGAAGGCTTTCGACTAAGTACCACACAAGAGACTGGTTGAAAAGCTAGAGGATCAGGTAGGAATAACAGCGGGAAAGTACCGCAATGGATCAGGAAATACCTGACAAGAAGGCAACAACGAGTCATGGTACGTGATGAGGTGTCAGAGTGGGTGCATGTGTCGAGTGTGGGTTCCACAAGGGTCAGTCCTAAGTTCAAGGGTGTTTCTTGTATATGTGAATGACTTGATGGAAGAAATAGAATCAGTGGTGTCCCTGTTCGCAGACGATGTGAGGCTATTGAGAAGAATACAAGTGGAAGAAGATCAAATAAGTCTACAAGGGGATCAGGGACATTCTGCAAGCCTGGTCCAACAAATGGCTCCTGAAGTTTAACCCCATAAAGTGCAAAGTTATGAAGCTTGGGGAAGGACAAAGAAGACCGCAGACGGAGTACAGCCTAGGAGGTCAAAGGCTGCAAAACTCACTTAAGGAAGAGGATCTTGGGGCGAGCATCATAATGAGCACAACTCCTGAGGCGCACATCAACCAAATAAACTACTGCAGCATATGACGCCTGGCAAACCTAAGAACAGTGTTTCGACATCCGACAAAGAACTCATTCACGACACTGTAAATTGTGTACAGAAGGCCCATATTCGAGTATGCAGCACCATTATGGAACCCACACATGGTGAAACACAAGAAATTGGAGAAAGTGCAATAGTTTGCAACAAGACTAGTCCCGGTGCTAAGGATTTTGTCCTACGAGGAGATGTTAGGGGAACTCAACCTGACGACACTGGAGAACGGGAGGGATAGTGATACATGATAACCATGTATTAAATATTGGGAGGAATTGACAAGTTGGACAGGCCAGAATGTTTCAGAGATGGGAGACAGGAACAAGGGGTATACATCTGGAAGTTAAAAACTAAGATGAACCATAGGGATGTTAGGAAGCATTTCTTCAGAATCAGAGTTATCAGGTAGTGGAACAATCTTGAGAGTGATGTAGTGGAGGCAGGATTTATACATAGCTTTAAGAAGAGGTATGATAAAGGTCATGGAGCAGTGAAAGAGTGGACCTAGTAGCGACCAGTGAAGAGGCAGGACCAGGAACTATGAATCGACCCCTGCAGCCACATTTAGGTAAGTACAATTAGGCGAGTTCACACACACACACACACGGGGGCCAGGAGCTATGACTCATCTCCTGCAACCACAATTAGGTGAGTACACACACACACACACACACACACACACACACGAGGTATGATAAAGCAAATGGAGCAGGGAGAGAGGGGACCAAGTAGCTGAGTCTCGACCCTTGCAACCACAATTAGGTGAGTACAATTAGGTGAGTATACACACACACACACACACACGAGGTCTGGTGGGACAGAGAACCGGCAGGGAAAACAGTAAATGGGATGATGGAATATGTGACATCAATATGCAAGGAAGCGGATGAGAGGTTTGTACCCAAGGGCAACAAATATAATGAGAAAGCCAGGACGGGCCCTTGCTTCACTCAAAGATGTAGAGAGGCAAAAACCAAGTGTGCTAGAGAATGGAAGAAGTATAGAAAGCAAAGGACCCAAGAGAACAAGGAGAGTAGTCGAAGAGCAAGAAATGTGGAGAAAATTCTCCAGTAAGGGGTATCTCAGCCCTCTCAGAAGGGGCTAGTGGACTCTTCCTTCTTCGCAAACAGTAATGTGAGAAACACATATATGTACCATACATGTGTCCAACTACACAATGAGGTTAAACGAGAGTAATTATTGTTTTCTCCATAGCAGAAAAATTAAAGGAAAACCTGTGCCTCACTTTATCTACAAGTTGGGACTATTAAGACTTCTAGTCTATAGCTAAACAAGAAACCTACCCTCTTGTATTGAATATTGTTGCAATGTGTAGTAAGGAAGAGATATAAAGCTGAACTCAGCAATTCTTTTGTGAGGAAGGTGACTGGTGGGCGCTTGGGCACGGCGACAAGCTAAGTTGAATTCAGACATCAGAGCGTGAACACGTCACTAATCTCCCGCTGAGAACAAAGAAAATAATGACTTTGTGCGGTAAACTCTGAAATACTGTCAATCTCCACTAGGAACACTAGTGTTAAAAAGAAACACGAGTGTATCATCCATGCTATAATCCCGATAAATATAAAGTTTGTGTTGCGGTATACATTCAGGTGTTATGAACGATGTGACTCCATATCAACGAGTGAGGACATAACTAGGCATCTGTAGAAGCCTACTCAAGACAACGATAACAGGTTATACTTCCCCTACGACAAACTAGGGGAAATTGGGTCAGTTACAATACCCAGGTAAGTCCAGCCATACCCACCTCTAATTACGTTAGCTGCAGCTAATAGGTAGAGGTGAGTGTTGACTGGAGTTACCAATAGATCCCGTGATGTGTAGGTGATTCACCCAAACCCAAGTATATCACTACGCATTTCAGGTGATAGTGAAATGCTGGATATACGCCAATTTGGGGCAAATTGTTTTCTAACACACCTGTTAATCAACAGCCACTGTGGAATCTGGAACAGCACCCTGAAGGGATTTCCAGGGAGAGGCTGCTGGATATCGTGCTGTTAAAAAATAAGTAACACTTGTCTTATGTTTGTTTCATGCGGGAAGTGTACTTATCTAACCAAGATCAAGATCAAGAGAGTTTAGGTAAGACCCCATGTGGGGTGAGCTGGGAAGACGGGATAGGCGGAGAATAGTGGTGGAGAAGAGTGTCCACAGTCGAAGAAAGAAAGCCAGGGCTTAACCCAGCTGCTAGGCGCTCATGGGACGAACTTGGAGAAAACAGGAAGAGCAGCTGTGTCTGCATCGGTCTCGTGGTAGTTGAGTCTTGAGTCTTGAGAAGCTGGCAGTTTCTAGGTCGCAGGAGAGGGTAGTCAGGTAGGAATATCAGAGGGCATCACACAGGTGCTGGTTATGGGAGTAATTGAGGAGGCAGGTTTGCAGTGGAGCCATTTTCAAACTTTTTGAAGCTGCTCCTGGAGGTGAAACGTAGAGGCTTGGTGAACTCAAGAACTTGGGTGAGTGTGAAGTGAAGAGGTGATTGACAGGCATACTTGACTGTTCCAGCACAGAGGCCTTTGTAGAGCTCCTTGCAGGTCATGGTGTCAGTATTTGAAGGAGAAGTGTAGAAGGGAAGGTTTTCCCATGAGGTGTACTGGAGTAGTCACTATCTTCTTCTAAAGTGGATTTATTTGGCGAGTCTACAATGGTGTTAGCAGGTGACTGAGGGTCGACAGGAGCAGTGGAGAGGTGTAATGGTGGTGTAACAGCAGGTTGGGAGGCGTGGGAGACGGTGGTTGAGGCAGCATGATCATCGTTGTCGACGGTGCAAGTGGTTATAGAAGTTACAGGAGCAGTTGCTGGAGCAGGAGACAGGTCTGCAGGTGCTGTAAAGTTCACGACGTTGGGAAGGATCTTGAGGATGTCTGCTGAAGGTGTGGCGTCCGGGAAATTGAGGGCAGACATGTTGTTCGGACCGAATAGTTCGTTAATAGTGGTGTTGAAAGTGCCGGGGTTTGCTGCATTTGCAAGGTGTTCATACACCATGCAGTAGAGCACCTTGGAGGGAGCACCGTCGGGGAGTGGAGAGAGGGAGTTGCTGGGCGAAGGTGTGTAGGATCTTGGTAGTGTCGGCTTGTAGTTTGGTTATTGCAGCGTATGTCGGTGAATTGTAGGTGTTCTTCTTCAGATCTTCTTTAGTTTTCTTCAGTATGATTTCTTCCCTGAGTTGGCACTTAGCTGCCAGGGTATGATGATTACCCTTGCAGTTAAGACATGTTGGAGTCGTAGTGATGGTGCACCATCTGAATTCGTGTCCATCATTCCCACATTTTGAACAAAACTTCTTATCCTTGATGGGGCAGTCCTTGGTGGTGTGATTATAGGAGTAGCAGCTCCAGCAGTGGCAGATGTGTGCGAAACGTTCTGGTTATATATGACTTGGGTGAATGTGGTAATATGAGATGGCCAGACCGTCAGAGAGAGCTTGGGCAGCCATGAAGATGTCTGAGAATGTGATCTTTAGCATAGATGAGGCGTTAGAGATCTTGGAGATGCTATCTACCGAGGCCCAGGTATTTTATTCCTCGATAGATGTCTTCAGTGCTTCAGTAGAGAGAAGGTGACGATCTTGTCCAGTCTTTTCACAAAAATCGAACGTTTCGCCTTCAAGAATGGGATATGTTGTATTGTCGTGATTGTAGGGGTCTTGACTGAAGAGTCGTCCATTAGTTTTGAGGCTTCATTGTCGTCTGTGCAGACGACAATGAAGGAGTCCTTCAGAGAGTGGATTGCCGTAAATTTGACCAGCAGGCAGATCCTAACGGCGGTAGCTAAAGCTAACTTCGAGGAGTCATTGATTACTCCATTCACAGGCTTGATTTTCACACGATGCGACAGCATTGTGAGAAAGGAAGTGGCGCTTGTAGAATATAAATTCCCCTTCCCAGTGGGGATCGAAGGGAGACTCTTGATCGAACTGTCTTGCCAGTCAGCAGTGGTCTCTTATCTAATCAGTTATCCACAAGAAATGAATATGCAAAAGAAGGAAGGCCCAGCGACAATACGAAAATGGCATAGCAGCGAAAGCCAAGTCTGACCTGAGGCTGTTGTACAGTCACATTAAAAGGAAAACAACAGTTAAAGACCAGGTAATCAGGCTGAGGAAGGAAGGAGGGAAGTTTACAAGAAACAACCTTGAAGTTTGTATGGAGCTCAACACGAGATTCAAAGAAGTATTCACAGTGGAGACAGAAAGACGAAGAGGTGGGGTACGCCAACAAGTGCTTAAAAAAAAGTGCTTATAAACGACAACCAGAATGGATTCAGAGACGGGAAATCCGGTGTCACAAACCTACTAGAGTTCTATGACAAGGTGATAGCAGTAAGACGAGAGAGGAAGAGGGTAGATTGCGTTTTCTTGGACTGTAAGAAGGTTTTTTGACATAGTGCCACACAAGAGACTAGTGCAAAAGCTGAAGGATCAGGCAGGTATAACAGGGAAGGCACTGCAATGGATCAGAGAATGCCTGACGGGAAGGCATCAGCGAGTAATTGTACGTGATGAGGTGTCAGAGCGGGCGCCTGTGACGAGCGGAGTTCCTCAAGTCAGTCCTAGGACCGGTGCTGTTCTAAGTATATGTGAATGACATGACGGAAGGAACTGACTCAAAAGTGTCCCTGTTTGCATACGATGTGAAGTTAATGAGAAGAATCCAATCGGAGGGAGATAAAGGAAGGACTATAGAGGGATCTGGACAGGCTGCAGGCCCGGTCCAGCAACTGGCTTATGGAGTTCAACCCCACCAAGTGCAAAGTCATGAAGATCGGGAAAGGGCAAAGAAGACCGCAGACAGAGGGTATGTCCTACGAGGAGAGGTTGAGAGAAGTTGACCTGACGACACTGGAGGACAGGAGGGACAATTAAGACATGATAACGACATATGAGGGGCCAGGAGCTGTAAATCGACCCCTGCAACCACAGTTAGATGAGTACATACACACCCTCACACACACACACCTCTGAGCTGTTCGGGTATTACTGACAACCACTAAAAATTGCTACCAAATTGTATAGAGAAGCAGTAGACAGAGAAATATGAGATAGATCCATTATTGATAAAATAACAGTGAAATCATTATAATCAGCGAAGGAAAGACAAGTGAAGGAGCAAGATTTGGGGAAGAGATCAGAGGCACATGAAGGCAACCGGAAACAGGAATACTAGAACATGTTGCTACAAGAATATATTTTAATTTATGCAACAACAAGTTGATGAACACGACAAATGTTCAACGCGTGAGTTCCATTAGTGCACTGTTATTTGTGCAATGAAGATACCCAAGTGTTGAACATGTGTCTTGTTCATCAAAGCCAGGGCAATAACAAGTTCCACACAAGTACCAACAGGTCCCACAAAGGTATCAACAGGTATCACACAAGTACCAACAGGTCCAACACAGTTATCAACAGGTACCACACAGGTACCAACAGGTCCCACACAGGTAACAACAGGTCCCACACAGGTATCAACAGGTTCCACACAGGTACCAATAGGTACCACACAGGTACCAACAGGTCCCACACAGGTACCAACAGGTCCCACACAGGTATCAACAGGTTCCACACAGGTACCAATAGGTACCACACAGGTACCAACAGGTCCCACACAGGTACCAAGCGGTCCCACACAGGTACAAACAGGTCGCACACTGGTACCACACGGGTACCAACAGGTCCCACACAGGTACCAACAGGTCCCACACAGGTACCAACAGGTCCCACACAGGTACCACACAGGTACGAACAGGTCCCACACAGGTACGAACAGGTACCTACAGGTCCCACACAGGTACCAACAGGTACCACACACGTAACAGCAGGTCCTACATGATACTTGAATAACCTTTTAATTTTTATTTTAACCATTATTTTGTATTGAATTACACTATATTATTAATAACATTATTTTTAAAAAAAGATTTCTCATACAATAGATCCAAAACATTAAACTACTAAAGTCGTTCTGGGGCCCCTCAGGGATTAGGGGCCCTCAGGGATTAGGGGCCCCTGAAGCTTAAGCTTCATTAGTTTCATAGTAGATCCGTCCCTACGTAGATCCGTCCCTATGTAGATCCGTCCCTACGTAGATCCGTCCCTACGTAGATCCTTCCCTACGTAGATCCGTCCCTACGTAGATCCGTCCCTACGTAGATCCGTCCCTACGTAGATCTGTCCCTACGTAGATCCGTCCCTACGTAGATCCGTCCCTACGTAGATCCGTCCCTACGTAGATTCTTCCCTACGTAGATCCGTCCCTACGTAGATCCGTCCCTACGTAGATCCGTCCCTACGTAGATCCGTCCCTACGTAGATCCGTCCCTACGTAGATCCGTCCCTACGTAGATCCGTCCCTACGTAGATCCGTCCCTACGTAGATCCATCCCTACGTAGATCCATCCCTACGTAGATCCGTCCCTACGTAGATCCTTCCCTACGTAGATCCGTCCCTACGTAGATCCTTCCCTACGTAGATCCGTCCCTACGGAGCACAGGTGGTGTTCCACCATGGAACTCTGATACAGAATAGTGCAGCAGTCCACTACTATTCTCATTATGTAACTCTCATGTAGAATAGTAATTGGGAAAATATTTAATAAAATATAAAAGCATATTAATGAAACAACTCAATTGAAAAGAAGGCAATACAATGTCAATATTAAAAACACTGTTTACTATAATTGAGGAAATGGTAAGTGTCAGGTGTAGAGATAACTACAGATGTTGAGTGTCAGGTGTAGAGATAACTACAGATGTTGAGTGTCAGGTGTAGAGATACCTACAGATGTTGAGTGTCAGGTGTAGAGATAACTACAGATGTTGAGTGTCAGGTGTAGAGATAACCACAGATGTTGAGTGTCAGGTGTAGAGATAACCACAGATGTTGAGTGTCAGGTGTAGAGATAACCACATATGTTGAGTGTCAGGTGTAGAGATAACCACAAATGTTGAGTGTCAGGTGTAGAGATAACCACAGATGTTGAGTGTCAGGTGTAGAGATAACCACATATGTTGAGTGTCAGGTGTAGAGATAACCACAAATGTTGAGTGTCAGGTGTAGAGATAACCACAGATGTTGAGTGTCAGGTGTAGAGATAACCACATATGTTGAGTGTCAGGTGTAGATATAACCACAGATGTTGAGGGTGATGTGATGATTTGTCACTAAATCATCACAACATCACGGGATCTTGGTGTTAACGAAAGTAGCAATGCCAGCACCAGTGTAAGCTTATTATAACACCAGTGTAAGCTTATTATAACACCAGTGTAAGCTTATTATAACACCAGTGTAAGCTTATTATAACACCAGTGTAAGCTTATTATAACACCAGTGTAAGCTTATTATAACACCAGTGTAAGCTTATTATAACACCAGTGTAAGCTCATTATTTTCGAGTCATGGCTCACCAATAGGAAGCAGAGAGTGTGCATAAATGGTGTTAAATCTGAATGGGGATCTGTAACCCTGTGGTGTTCCACAGGGATCAGTCTTAGGCCCATTGTTATTTATAATATATATCAATGACCTTGACGAGGGAATTACTAGTGATATGAGCAAATTCGCCGACGACACGAAGATAGGTAGGATAATTGATTCAAACATAGATGTCATAGAACTTCAGGAAGATTTAGACAAACTTAATTCGTGGTCAGAAAAGTGGCAGATGCAATTCAATGTAGATAAATGCAAGGTTCTGAAGCTCGGGAGTGTCCATAACCCAAGCACTTATAAGTTAAATAACGTAGAACTTAGCCATACAGATTGCGAAAAGGACTTGGGGTGATGGTAAGCAGCAACCCTAAACCAAGACAGCAATGCCTAAGCGTACGTAATAAGGCAAACAGATTACTGGGATTTATATCAAGAAGTGTTAGCAACAGAAGTCCAGAGGTTATATTACAGCTTTATACATCATTAGTAAGGCCTCACCTAGATTACGCAGCTCAATTCTGGTCTCCATATTACAGAATGGATATTAATTCGTTAGAAAACATTCAGCGTAGAATGACTAAATTAATATATAGCATTAGAAATCTTCCGTATGAAGAAAGATTGAAGACCCTAAAATTACATTCACTTGTAAGACGAAGAATGAGGGAGACATGATCGAGGTATACAAGTGGAAAATGGGTATTAACAAAGGGATATAAATAAGGTCTTGAGAATATCTCACCAAGAGAGAACCTGCAATAATGGATTCAAGGTCATTGATATATATTATAAACAACAACGGGCCTAAGACTGATCCCTGTGGAACGCCACTTGTTACAGATCCCCACTCTGATTTAACCCCATTTATGCACACTCTCTGCTTCCTATTGGTGAGCCATGACTCGATCCATGACAGCATTTTTCCCCCAATGCCATGAGCTGCCACTTTCCTTAACAGTCTCTGGTGCGGTACTCTATCAAAAGCCTTACTAAAATCTAAATAAACAATATCGAATTCTTTATCATGATCAACAGCCTCAAAAGCTTTAGTGAAGAAGGTTAATAAATTAGATAGGCAGGAACGGCCCTCGTGAATCCATGCTGAGTATCATTAATAAAATTATGGTTATCTAGATGGCTTCTAATAATATCAGCTATAATTGACTCTAGTAATTTGCCTACAATTGAGGTCAGGCTTATTGGGCGTAATTTGACCGTAGTGACTTGTCCCCTGCTTTAAAAATAGGAATTACATTAGCCATCTTCCACATATCAGACACTACACCTGTTTGAAGAGAAAAATTTTAAAAATGTTACTTAGTGGTTCACAGAGTTCCATTTTGCATTCCTTAAGAACCCTTGCAAAAATCTCATCGGGACCCGGCCATTTATTTTGTTTCAGTCGGTCTAGTTGTTTCATAACCATTTCGCTAGTGACTGTGATATTGCATAATTTATCTTCTTCAGGACCACTATAAAAATTAATTACTGGATATTATTAGTGTCTTCCTGTGTGAATACTGAAAGAAAATAATTATTAAAAATAGTGCACATATCATTCTCCTTGTCAGTAAGATGTCCAGAGTTATTTTTAAGGGACCTATCGTATCTCTAACTTTTGTTCTATAAACCTGGAAAAACTTTTGGGTTAGTTTTAATCCCTAGCAACTGTAATTTCATAATCCCGTTTAGCTTTTCTTACCCCCTTTTAATGTCCTCTTAATGTCAGTATACTGATTTATAAGATGACCCTCACCTCTTTTTATGCGCCTATAAATTCCTTTCTTCTGCCCTAAAAGATATTTGAGCCTATTATTCATCCATTTTGGGTCATTTCTACTTGATCTATTTTCTTTATATGGGACAAATGTTCTTTGGGCAGCCTGTATAGTGTTCAGAAAACTGTCATATTGATAGCTCTTTTCGTTACCCCAGTCCACAGATGATAAGTGTTTTTAAGCCCATTGTAATCTGCTAAGCGAAAGTCTGGGACCATTACTGAATTATCCCTACTGTCATACATCCATTCAATGTTAAAGGTAATTGATTTGTGGTCGCTTGTGCCGAGTTCCTCTGTAATTTCTAAATTAATAACAAGGGTTTCCTTGTTTGCAAGAACCAAGTCAAGTAGGTTATTTCCCCTTGTAGGTTCTGTCACAAACTGCTTCAAAAAACAATCCTGAACTACTTCTAAAAAGTCGTTAGATTCTAAATTCCCTGTCAAGAAATTCCAATCAATTTGACTAAAGTTAAAGTCCCCTAGAATTACTACGTTATCATGCCTTGTGGCCTTTACAATTTCCTCCCAAAGTAGTCTCCCTTGTTCCCTATCTAAGTTTGGAGGACGATATATCACGCCTAAAACCAATTTTTCACACCTCTCTGAAAATTCAATCCAGACAGACTCTGTATGCATTATTTGAGACTTTATACCCACTTTTATGCAACAATTTAAATGATCACGAACATAGAGTGCCACCCCACCCCCCTTCCCGATACTTCTGTCTACTTGGAACAATTTAAAACCCTGAATGTGACATTCAGCAGGCATGTCCCGATTTTTCATATTAAACCACGTCTCAGTTATTGCAAAAAACATCAATATTATCCTCACTAGCAACAAATCTCAACTCGTCAATCTTATTCCTAGCACTTGGATATCTTTAAAAAAGAGATTGGATAAGTATATGACAGTGTTCCATTTTTAAGTTCTTATGTGGGATAGCGTTGAAGAAGTTTCTTGGCAATAGGTTCAGCTATGTTGTAGAAGCCGTTGTTCTGGTTGAAGTTGTTGGATATGCAGATAAGTGATGATTCCAGGATTCTTCGGTATTGAGTGTTGTCTTTCTGGCGATGAGTCTTGCGTTTCTGTAGTTGATTAAATGGTTGTGTGAATTTCGGTGTTGAACACAGGCATTTCTTGAGTCGTCAGATCTGCCTGCGTACTGGTGTTCTGAAATGCATGTTTGGAGGTCTCTGGATGTTTCTCCGACGTATAATTTGCTGCAGCCATTACAAGGATTGTGATACCCTGCCGTGGATTGAAGCTTGTCCTGTCTGTTACTGGTAATGTCCTTTATGGTGGTGGATGTGGAGGTAGATACTCGGAGTGAGGTATTGGAAAATGTTGGAAACGTGTTTGACAATGGAGTTGGTGGGAAGGACTATGTATCTTTTCTCGGCAGTGTCTTTCTGGGTGTGTTGAAGATGTTTAATGCCCGTCGTCTGCAGTCTCTAATGAAGTGACGAGGATAGTGAAGTTTGGAAAACTTGCTCAGTAAGGGAGCATTCTTCCTCAAGGAACTCACTACTGCAGATTCTGAGTGCGTGCAGGAAAAAGCCTATAATTGCAGGGAGGGATGTGCTGCAGGGAGGATGTACTGCAGGGAGGATGTGCTGCAGGGAGGATGTACTGCAGGGAGGATGTACTGCAGGGAGGATGTACTGCAGGGAGGGATGTACTGCATTGATTGATGTGCTTCAGATAGGATGTGCTGCAGGATGTGCTGCAGGGAGAATGTGCTGTAGAGAGGGATGTTCTGCAGGGAGGGATGTGCTGCGGGAGGGATGTGCTGCGGGGAGGGATGTGCTGCAGAGAGGATTTGCTGCCGGGAGGATGTGCTGCAGGGAGGATGTGCTGCAGGGAGAATGTGCTGTAGGGAGGGATGTGCTGTAGGGAGGGATGTGCTGTAGGGAGGGATGTGCTGAAGGGAGGGATGTGCTGTAGGGAGGGATGTGCTGCAGGGAGGGAATATATATATATATATATATATATATATATATATATATATATATATATACAAGACAACCACTATGAAAAAAATAGAGTATTCCAAGATTTAGATTTTGCCACCGAAGTGGCTAGTTTATTGTGCACCCCATATCCATCCTGTGGACGGTAGCGCAAGAGCATCTGGATACACAAAAGGCCTAGGCACTAGGCCCCAAAGGGGTTAACAATTGTACATTTGGGTTTATATCTACATTTCAATTATCTGTTACAAGCAAATTTAGGAAATTTGCTTAGTATAAGTGGTATCCTACCTTCACTAATAAGATATCTTGACATGTCACATAGGTTATTATACTGTCTATCTCTATATTCCTCAATAAGTGGACAATTCAGCACATAGTGTTCAAGACAGTGACCATATGCCTGATCACATAATTTGCATTTAGTTTGATCATCATCTGTGTGTCTCCCAAACTGCCAGAAGAACTTGTAGCCAAGCTAAGCCTGGCCACTACAACATCAGTCAGTACTTGTAGCCAAGCCTTAGCCTGGCCACTACAACATCAGTCAGTCTGTTCACATTGCAAGTTGCTCCATAAACATACTTATCTACGTTCATGTTATCATAGTGGGTTATAGATCTACTCAGGCTTCTAACCGCAGTCCTATAGCTATCATTTTCATTATTTATTTCTCTCCCAATATTATTCCTAATGCT